>JAPMNZ010848878.1:0-18376 GCA_029875035.1 Pomatoschistus microps | reverse complement strand
CCCACACACGCAGGTACACCCACACGCAGGTACACCCACACGCAGGTACACCCACACGCAGGTACACCCACACGCAGGTACACCCACACACACAGGTACACCCACACGCAGGTACACCCAGATGCAGGTACACCCACATGCAGGTACACCCACACACAGGTACACCCACACACAGGTACACCCACACACGCAGGTACACCCACACACAGGTACACCCACACCTTCAGCGCGTGTGGCTTTTTCTCTCGTTTCACCTCGTTTCCAGATATGTTTATCTGGAATTATAGTGACACACAGTAAATATAAAGTTTTGAGTCAATTATTGGTTCTGTCCATGTCATAAAAACACACAGTTCCGTCCAAAATGCAGGAATAGTATAGTAATTATTTTCGTCAAATGTTTATAAAGCAAAAGACAAAAAGCAATAGACACGAAACAACAAAAAAGCCACAGTAGTTTGAAAAGTGTTTGGACGAAAGCAAATGCATTATTCATCTGAAAAGCTGTTCCAGAGAGTAGCTCCATGCACATTGATTTTAAAGTTTGTGTTTAAAGTTAAATTATACATGTAGGCACTTTTTTATTTTCTCTTTCTGTATTCATGGTGGCATCTCCAACATGGAATACGTTTGTACATTTGGTGCAGAGAGTTTGCAGATGTCCTGAACATTACTTAAAGCTAATCATGTTGTGAAGTTGAAGTTATCGTACTTCAGTGAACAGTGGATCAGAACGATGTCAATAGTGGACATCACATACTAAACGAGTAGAACATCTAAGTGTATGTTACAGCTCATGGATTGTGTATAAATAAGAGGAGACATGGTTTGGTTGTGGTTCTGTCTGCTGTGTGTGTGTGCCTTGACAGTGACAGAGGCTGTGTTTGCCCTGTGTGCAGGTGGTATGAGAGGGAGGAGGAGTGTGGGAACTACAGGACCGGCAAACAGCGTTACTCGTGCTACATCCCCCGGAACCCTGCGCTCTTCACGCCCTATGAGATCTGGGTGGAAGCAGCCAATCAGCTCGGCTCTGCAGTCTCTGACATCACCACTCTGGACATCCTGGACGTAGGTGAGATATGTATATCTGGAATTGAAGTGACGGTTGCAGAATCACTTACACTTTTTATGTCGTATTAATAAACACTGGCTCATACTGTCACAGGGTGAGAACAGAAGTACTCAAAATGCAGGACAGCCAAATATATAAGATTTGATACACAAAAACTAAAAAAATAACAAAATCCAGGGTCACAGAACTCCAAGCTCAAACCTAGGCAAAACAGAGATAAAAACACAAGAGAAAAACTAAAAACAAGAGGAGAGGACAGGGTTTAGATACACACAGGGACACAAAGGTGAAACACTTTGGGGGGGACAGGAAATCAACTGAACAGACATGAAGCAACACAAAAAATAACCCATATCCAAATAAAACCAGGAAAAGTAAACAAAAAGTCATAGACTCACACAAAGACATAGACTCTTTTTTCTATTGCCCTTTTCACACTACAGGTGTTTTTTGAACTGTGTTCAAATCTTGAGTTGACCCGTGTGGACCGTAGAACCATTACTAGTCCTTCCTACCAAGTAGTCTTTGGAACTATTGCATGTGCATTACTTTTATATTACAATGCGGGCATCAACTGTATGTTAAGTAGAGGACATGTTCCATGTTGCAAGTTCCTCTAAATGTCTATTATGAAGATATATCCAGTTCTTTGGTTGCAGAAAAGATACAGAGCATAATTCTGCCTTTTTCCTACTAAAGACACACCTGGATTGTGCCAGATGTGGAGGTTATAAAGAAGCGCGGTGAAGCACAGGTTTAGAGCTGGTGTGATGCATCTGGAGTCTCGTTCACACTATTGTTGTGTGTAGTGCTTTTCATGATGTTGTGAACAGCCCAAACTCTGACAAACTCTGAGCGAGTCCCTGCAGAGCACCTCCTCACGACAGGTGCAACTAAGTTTATAATCATCATAGACTCAAGACTCCTTTTATGAACTCACACTGGCTATTATAATAAAAAGGTGAGGTGTGCTTGTTTCGCAGCGTCCATAACATCGTTTTTCGCTGTATCATAACACTTATTATATATCATTTTTGCAGCCTCCCAATCCTCATAGCACCAGCCCCTCACTGGTCCTCCTACAGGTGGGTCCATGGGAGGATGGATGCTCCATCAGTGATGACACACATGGGTCTTTCTGCAGGGGCTTTTGGCAATGTGGGGTTCTGTTTCTTTCCTGCTGTAGAACTAGACTTTACATGCTTTTATTTAGTCATGTGTGACCGTATTCAGAGCCGGTTCCAACTTGACACTGCTACACATGTTGTTTGTATGTTCTGGGGAGCGATCCGCACACCTGTATGAGACCCAAAACACCCGAGCGTGGATTGTAAAAATCAACACAAATATGTCCATGTGCATTGGAGGCTTTATTTTACAATTTTGTGCATTGTATGTTGCAGGAACTCCACTGTATTGTATTATTGTCTTTGTTACTGTGTTGCCTATTGGCCTATATATAGCCTGGATAACTTGAAAAACTATTTGTGCATTAAAAACAATATTATTTTATCAACCATCTAGGCCAATATAACTTTTCTCACAAGCATGACATTGCTATTACTGTTTGTGTGGGATCAGTTACCACCTAGAGTCGTGCTTCTCAAACTTTAAGCCCGACTGGACCTGTTCATGGTTTTCGTTTAGCAGCCTTTCTTTCATTTCTTGAGGACGTGCATATTTTTCTTAGTTCATATGTTCAGATTTTACTCCAAAAGGTAAAAATACAGTTTTCGCTGACTAAAGGAGCCAATGGAGGGGAACCACTGACTAAGCGTTTAAAAAGCCAGTTTTCTGCAGACTGCAGTTTCACAGATGCTTTTGTCAGACGCAGTGTCGTAGTGCACAATGAAAAAACAAAACCTAAAATCTATTCCATTTGTGGTTCAGAAACACTGTCCAACATATCTCTAAAAAGCTACGTTGTTGTCCTCTTTTTCAGTGACCACAGACCCTCCGGGCAGTGTGCAGGTGAGCCGTGTGGGGGACCTGGATGACCAGCTGACTGTGCGATGGGCCAGTCCCCCTGAGCTCAAGGACATCCTGTTTCAGGCCAAATATCAGATCCGCTACCGGCTGGAGGACAGCTCTGAGTGGAAGGTGCGCCCCACACCACACCACAGTCTGAGGAGACATCCACACAGCACTAATGAGAACTGCTCGGACTGCGTTTCAGCCTGTGTGCTTTCAGAAAGAGATTTTTCTCTGCACCACATTTATGTTTTCAAGATGTGTTATGAAATACTTTAGCATAAATAATTTGTTTTATTTGTGTTTTATGGGTGTGTTTGAACAAAGACAATGCACATTAATGAATATATCTGTAAAAGTTCCAGTCTGTTTTCAACTATTGTCCCTGGGCAAGGTGTGAAGATTCATCCAACTAACTTACACACTGCACCATCCACAAAATTACATTAAACAATTCAGTTATCTCTGAAATAAGTAAACATCATGACCTACACAGCATCTAGGGCTCTCACTCATCAATCAGTATCAAGTTAATCTGTTATGGAAAGAGCTGTCAACTCATTTAATAATCAATGAACTGTTTTATGAACTTATTTTATGTAGATTCTACGCACACAAAAACATACTTAATGCGGTGCAGAAAACTGATCGGACAAAGGCATTTAGGTCAAAAACATCTTGATGCATAAATAATGAACACATGCAATCTGAGGGTGAGGCTCTCTATGAACTTTTGACAGTATTTTTTTATTAGTAAAACTATCCAATATGAAACAAGTCCTCTCTCTGAACCTATGGTGTTTTTGTTTTGGTCAAGTTAGAAAAAAATCTATTTTCAACTTAGTCGTAAACATCTAGATAACTAATTGATTAATCAAAGTATAAACTGCCAACTCACCAATTATCAAAATAATAGTCCATTACAGGCCAAATGAAGCATCTTATTGGACAATCCTATTTATCATGACCAGAAGAATAAAAAAAAAACTCAACGTATGTTCTGATTCCTTTGCAGATTGTGGATGATATTGGTAACCAGACGTCATGCCGCTTGGCCGGACTCTATCCTGGGACCGTGTATTTTGTCCAGGTCCGGTGTCGGCCCGTGGGCATCTATGGCTCCAGAAAACCAGGCATTTGGAGTGACTGGAGCCATCCTACTGCGGCCTCCACACCCAATAACGGTGAGGACCACCTCTAAAACATTCCAACCATTGAATGAGTGCCTCTGTTCTTTTAATGAAGACGTCTGAGCCAGTTAAAAGCAGAGAACAATGTGCTTATCTGAGCTTTAACATCCTGAACACAAAGATGCAAACCGCATGTGACCCGAGCTGCGATAGGCTTCCAACATTGATACGGATCTTGGAGCTGTGGATCAGAAGCAACTGCAGGCAGCGTGAGGACATTTTATAGATTTTTCTAAGGAACTTCAAACATTGATCAAGTTAAAAAGCTGCTTGTCTGTCTGAAACACAAGCAGGTCTATAAAGGCTGAGTGGAAGCAGGTTTGTGACCAAGAGCAGCACATAATGACTTACATGGGTTTTGTGGTATTTAGACTCAGAGCGAGGAAGTCATTATCAAGATCTGCTGTGTGCCATGGACAATTCAGAGTGGCAGACAGAAGAGCGCATTGGTTACTGAGGCCTTCATTTTGTAGGATTCTATTTTATTTGGAAGGTAAAAGGGAAAGAAGCATTATTTTCAAGAAATATTGAAAAATATGTTCATATGTTTTCCCAGATAATTATTTCATAATGATTAGATTCACAGATACGGCACATTATTGTCACGTCTGAAAGTCCTTTCTACTGGCCAAGATCAATAATGGACACAAACTGACAAAGAAGTGAACTGTGACAATTTGTGGATTGGTCCAGGAATTACAGATAAATACATTCCAAACAAAGACTAGAGGTTTGACTTTGTAAACTGGAGATTTTTCAGCTGCCCTCCACAACAATTTTAAATACTTGGCTTCTTGGACTGTTGTGATGTCACATATTTAAGTTATTCAGTGACACAGATAATGAAGTCTCAATTTGTTCTTGTTTATTCCTCCTCTTTTGCAAGATTTCAGAATATTATTGTTTTTTATCACTTTTCATATTACTTCTGGCATAAAGAAAAGTACTTTCAAAACTGACTTACATTGGGCTAACGGATTCAGCGACCCAGGCCAGGACTCTGCCCCAGGGGGCGATAGTGTAATATGGGTGTAGTAGAGATGTCATAGTGTATAAGGATGTCATAGGGGTACGTTGGGCCTATGTTTTGAACATGTCTGCCCTAGATCCAACTGTCGCTATCCTTGGGTCAATATGACCTGCCACAGTATTCAAAAGTAGAAGAAAAATACCCTAAATTAGGCTCTAAGAGGGGTTTAAATGACCCAGGTCTGGGCAAGTTAGGAAAAATTATCCAAATTCAGCTTGATCTTTTTATATAGGATATTTTTTAATCACTGTGGAGGATAAATTTGACTCGAGGATAACACAGGGGGTAAATGGGAGGATTTGCAATGTGCTGATTGGGACAACAAAAATGGTGATTTGGATTGTTTATAATGGTGCAGCCCTATCATGCCCTGTTTTCTCCTGTGCATTGACTTTGTGAATCCTTGTCCCTGGTCTCCCATCCCCTGTTTAACCCCGGCGTCCTGCAGAGCGGCTCTACACTGCCTCCTGCGACTCCAAACCCAGTGACCAGAACACCACCCTGCGTAAAGAGCTCAAGCAGTTCTTCGGCTGGGTCCGCAAACACGCCTACGGCTGCAGCGGCATGTCCATCAAACTATACGACCAGTGGAGAGTGTGGCTGCAGAAATCTCATAAAACAGGCAACCAGGTAGGTAAGCACTATCCACGTCTGTCTACCCAAGCATTTACATGGAGACTGTAGAAAGAGCTGCTGGCATCACTGAAGGATAGTATGCAGATGGTTTAGCAAGGAAAAGTACTAAACAAAAAACACATTTCCCCCTGGATTTCCCTCTGCAACTCTCAAAATGAGCTCCGACATGGCTGCTTTGAGCTGAATGTTTGACCTTGCGTCATTAAGCCTTGTGGTAAACATGTCAAAAAACAAAAGACGTTCTGGGTTACTTCAGTCTGTATTTTATTTATCAGTAGAGCAAATGTTTGACTGTAATCTTTTGTGACTATGACAAGCCAAGGCGACCCAGGAATGTCTTCCCCAAATTTGTTGACCATTTGTTAAGATTTGGAACCAGAAAGGATTCCCATTCTTTTTCCTCATGATCGACTTCTGGTCAGGGTCAGAACTACTGTTTTCATTGTCACTGGAAAACACATTTGACAATAACTGGATTCACACACACAGCCACAAACAATGAGGGATAAAAGGTTCATTCATAATCAACATTTTTGCGCCTGGGTGTGTAAACTTTCATATATAACTGTAAATGACTGCCTTGTTTAATTGTCCCGCTATAAAACATCTGCTTTTGCCTCTTTAGATTCTAAGCGACGATAATTCATAGCACAGCTGTGTCGGAGTCCAGAGCAGTATGGAGAAGCACTGACAGCTACAGGCCCCCAGAGAGGTCCGGGGGCTCTGCAGACGCCTCTTTGGCCTGAGCCCCTTCACTTTACAGGACCCGAGTGGACCATAACAGAAGAGACAATGCAGCATTTTCAAACACTTTTACAGCTCTTCGGTGACGACACACGTTTAAGGACCTCTGCAGTACAAACAGCACACTCTGAAATGTAATGAGAAAACCTTCTATGTTAACTATAATGACATGTAAACTGCTGCTTATATCTGTACTCGGTCACCAACCTACAAACATAAACATGGACAGCTATAAATTATAATATTTTTATGTGAAATGTATTGTACAATATAAATGGAAATATATTTTTCTGAACTTTTATTAAAAAAATGTGAGAGTAAATTCTTGTTTATACTTATCACCTTTATATCATATAAGTAAAAAATGCACTATGGGATATAGACTATAGAAGGAGTGGATGTCCCCCATAGAGTTATCCTCATGCAGAAGCTAATTTAAAATTCCTTACATGAGGATTTATTATGACGGGGGCCGAAAAACAAATAACTCCACTTTAAAATTGTGATTAGAAAAAGTCAACTATCATTTGTACATGGACACATACAAAAGATGCACATGTACTTTAAAATGAATATATTACATACTGTCGCTGTGGATGTGGGTGGATGCTAACTTGCTAACATCATTGCTGGGCATCTGATTATACATCCGAACATGAGCTATAATGATTGGCCAAAGACAATATGACACTGAAAAGATAAGTATCAGAGAGAGTGAAAAACCAAAGATTTCTATAAGCCCAAAAGCAGCACAAAGAGAGAGCGAGAGGAGTTTACTTTTCAATTACAGTCAGTAGGAGCCAAAACTTCGTCCAATACCACTTCCCTATTGGGCTTCATCGAGTTTGAGGGTTAGCATTATCCATCTACACAGTCTATGCTCTGGACAGACAGAGCTGCTGCAGCGAGGGTGGAGCTGGGAGCAGATCGATGCAGGCAACTCAGACTCAAGCCCGGGTCAGTGCAGTGTGGGCGTGTCTTCAGTCCCAAGAGACCCACAAGTGTCAATCACAGTCCTCAGAGTCGTACTTAAAGTCCTGCATGATCTCACTCAGAGCTTCTTTGTTCTTGATGATTCTGGGGGAAAAAAACACACACCATGCACTTTATGAACAAGGACACTGTCTTCCATTTCACAATATCATCAATGACACACTTCATTTGCAAACGTTCAGGATGCATATTTTAGTCATAGTATTATTTAGTACAGCCATAGATCAGCGTTCCAAAGTCTGAAGCACCGAGACCCCCTTTACCAATCTAACGCACCATCAGAGCTCCCCAAAATGTAGAATGTATAACAAAACGTATACACATACATGAATATATTGTAAACAGCAGTCATTGTGACATTATTACAATCAAATATTGTAGGTTTATTCAAAGCTGATATAGTTTTGTGGTCAACCGTTGACTCCCCTCCTTCTCTGAGGAGGGAAGCACTGCCTTGGATTAATCGACTGTTCTATTCTCTTTTTTACAAAACATACATAAATGCATGCTCAATATTAAAACAAATAAGATTCATAGCTATAACCAAAAATGAATGGTTGTTTGAAGTCATTTCATTAACCAATGCAATGAAAGTGTAATTGTTTGGATCCGTGGCGTCCATCATTATGTTCCATTATGTCACCTTAGATCATGGAGTCAAAAAGTATAAAGTCTTCAGTACAAATTGGTTTGAAGAATTGTCATTGAACAGCGATATTCTTCATAAGTGAATTTGTGGCACTAGAGGTCTGTGGAGCCAGTAGTCAAGTCAGACCCAGTAGTCCCAGCACCAGGACAGGGTCGGGGCTTACTTATGCTTGATCTCTTGAATGCGTTCCTCAACCTCCTCGTCCTCTGGGTGATCCTGAGCACACTGCTTGGCCAGCTGCAGTTTGGCCGTCTGCACAAGAGGCACATCACATTTGATTTATGGCAAACAGTCATTGGATCTGAGAGAGACTGATAATAAACTGTGAGAGTGGTAATAAAACTGTTTTAACCCGATACAAAGAAGACCCATAGTTTATATTGTGCTGCAGAATAAAAATACTAACACACAAAAGCCACAAAGGAGCAGATGGAGAAGACGAGAATAGATCAGACTCTTTGAACAGTTGCACTGGGAGGGTCAAGAGTTTAAACCATGCAGTTTTATACACTCTTCACAAATGTGTATCCCTCATAACATATTGTGAAATCAAATTCTGGAAACTGATTGTTCACAACAGTACCCCCTTGTGGTCATTTATGATGCTGGCGTTTTTAAACTTCAGAAAAGAAAGAACTGCGTTCATAGGCCCTGACCACTACTGCTCAAACATGACAATGCTCTTTTCATAAAGATGTCCAGATAAAACTATGTGGGCTACTGAAGGAATCGCAAGTGTTACGTGAAATGTCCTGGGTCAACAAAGACCTAAGCCCAATCAGGATATCAAACTACCTGTTCCATGAACAGATCTACAGTTACCTGATGGGCCAATTTTTATAGTATAGTATCAGCATAGATTGCCTTTCTAATTGCCACACAGAGGCAATAACATTTCATTACTATCGTATACATTATATAATATTATAAATATGTGGTGCAGAGGATACAAATGATCGAAATGACAATTTCTTTTTTAATTAATGAATAAAAATGGTTTGAATGAGAAAAAATGTGGCAATATTTTAGGTATTGAAAAATCTGCCCTTGACATAGGCAGATGTATTGGCTCTTATTACACTCTTGATTATGTGTGTATTTGATAAATGGGGAGCGATGGGAAGGCAGCTGTCTCTGGTTTACCCTCCCTTCTGTAACAATGCACTCACCAGCTCTAGCTTCTCCTTCTCTTTGCTCTGCAGCTTGTCCATGTGCTCGCAGAGGTCAGGCCGGTCCAAGTCAAGGTGCAGCTTTTCCTTGATCTCCAGAACTTCCTTTGAGATGCCGTTAAAAGCCTGGGTTATCTCATGCACCAGCTGCTTGTAGTGGTCAAAGTCATAGTGAGGTCCTGTCCTCAAGTACGCCTCGTGTCCTCTGGAAAGCAACCAGAAAACAAAAACACACAGAACAGAGCACCCGATGCGTCATTGTAGAGCATTTTCTTTTCATTAGTTTTCTGTTTAGAACTTACTCTTCAAACAGGCGATATGTCTCCACGCGCTCGAACTGAAGGTGATAAAACCTCTGGACCAGGGCTTTGAAATCGGATGGGACCTGAAAGGAAATTAGTAGATTAATCAAAACAATCCACCAACAGTTACATATTACATACACACAAAAAACTTTGCTTGAATGTTGAAAATAAGTTAAGAAAGGGTTAGGGTTACACAGAGGAGGCAAGTACTCCAGTGTCTATTATGTTTTCCTTATATCAGTACATTACTACTTATTTTTCAGCCAACATTTAGTTTCTAGGCCTTACAATTTAAAATGACTAGTTAATTTGTTACTTTACAAAACAACAAGTGGTTAGCAATGCTTCAAAGTGAAATTTGTTGTGGTAAGCCGTGAACTATTTGGCAGCATTTGCCTTATAGCTTTGGTACGTTTTTCCACATAAACATACATTTTGTTTGTTCTGACAGAAAGAGTCTTGCCAAAGAAACATTTTGCAGACTCGTGAAAAAGAGTAAGTTTAAAGCTTTGGGCTGTGAGTTGAGTGAGGGTGGTCCTCTAGTTCTCACTTTTCTGTCTGTATAATCTGATCTAAAGATGTGACAGGCCAAAACTAGTATTCAACCAAACTGTAGTATTAACTGGTCTACATCTGGGAGTTAAAAATGTAAGTACACTATTATGCACTACAACAGTGTGAAGCATTTCTAGTCTCAAGTGTTTCAAAAACAATTCTTAAATTATCTCAAATAAATATGTTGTTCATAAATGTATCCACAAAGGATAGGACTTTTATACTTCTACTCTTCAAGGTATGACCTCTATGCCTCTAACTTAAAAAACAATAGGTTTTAGCGGGTATTATAATGATCTAACAACGTAATAAACTACTGCTAATCATTGCTAAAACGGACACTATAACGGCATGTTTTGTCGATAATTACCCTGAGGGTTACTAGTTATACACATGCAAAATAATACAGTTAGATATGTGTAAAATAAAAAACATAAAATAATACGCTCGTGACAATTAGCATTAGCATTAGCATTAGCATTAGCATTAGCACCGTGGCACCACTTAGCTTCAAGTCGCCCACAACGTGCATTTTTCACACATGGTTTCAAAGAGCTCAGAAAGTTGCCAGTCGTACCATGTTCCTCCGAGTTAAGACCACCTCCGGTGTTATAAACGATACATTATAAATCAAGTATTACTGTTTTGTTTATAAATCTAACAACAGCAGCATGCGTGTTCGTAACCAGGAAGTGCAATGGTCACGTGACCACATCTTTCTTACTTTTTTTCCATGGATCTATAATGATAACTTTTTTCTCACTTTTGATCTATTACATTTTAAAACAACATATCAATATCATTAATTTATTAAATGGGATTTGATGTTTCTTAAATGTGATATAATAGAAAAACGGTTAAAAATTATTATAACACCAACATTAAAACATCTCCACAGCATCGACGGTGCTCCTCTGAAATGTCCCCAATGAGGGACGAAAAAAGGTTAATCTTTCTGAGACATTTAGGCACAGTTATATGCTATTTTTGTCAGATGCAAAGTAGCCTATTGCGTTAGTAACTGTAATCTAAAGTCCAACTATTACTGCGCGTTCCTGCAGCGTCAATAATTATAGAGTAATCAAGTAATTGTGAGGAAGCTTCATGATTAACAGTGTCCAGAGCAGACAGACTGTGCGTGTTCCTGAGCCTGTGATTGGCCCCTGGCGCAGCTTCAGCACCGCGCAGCTGAACAGCGACACACACGAGGATGCGCGCGGACCTGCGGACAGCCGCCTCCAGGACAGGCGCCTCCAGGACATTGCTTTAGTGGCTTTAGTGACTTTGGCGCGATTACAGCCGCTGACAGCTGTGTGTGTGTTTGATTTCTGTGACCTCTCCAAGACGATGCCACGGGCTTCCAATGCTCGTGATCGTGATCGGGCTGTTTTTCTCGGGAACATGCCGCCCTGTGTGAGGCGGTGCAGCCCGGCATGGTTCTGAGGTTAAGGTGCAAGCAGAGACCTATGCTTCAACACTTCTAGCGCCAGTCCTGTGTGCTATGATATGCCTACCAGAGGGAGAAAGAAGAGGTTCAAAGGCTGAGTCTGGAGCCAGAGAAAATGTCCAGAGTATTCTATGGCGATTGTAATGGAGGACTATGTGGGGTAGATGCCTTTTCTCATAAAGGGTTACTTTCATTTCTGCTCTGAAATCCTGCAACGTTAGCATCCAGCAGCATTGCCTCATGATATCCCGTGCAAATAACCGTGTGCCGTGTTTCCCCGGGCCTGACAAGTTCAGTGGGCACTGGCAGCCGTGGAGCCGCTGAAACCCTCCTCCAGACATGGGGTGTATCCAGAGCATCGCGTGCAACAAGAGCCGCATCAAACGGGAAAACATAGTGGTGTACGACCTGTCCGCCACCATCGACCACTGCCCCACTGTCATCGAGGAGAACTCTCCTATTGTATTACGCTACAAGACGCCGTATTTTAAAGCCTCTGCACGGATTATTATGCCCCCGGTACCGCGCCATGAGACATGGGTGGTGGGATGGATCCAGGCGTGCACCCAGATGGAGTTTTACAACGTTTACGGAGACATAGGCATGTGAGTGGATTCATCTGTGATCCCAATGCATTCATCTGGGTCCAGTTTGTGCTGTATCAAAGGAACACAAGCATTACAAATAGGTCCACATCACATGACACATAGGCTACGTAAAGTTCTTGGGGCACGCACTTTCATTCTAATCAAACGCCCATCGTTGTGTGTTATACACACACAATCACACACACAAACATGTCAGACTCTCTAATGACAGGAATACTAATTCATCCGTGGGAATGTTTCCCATGGTTTCCAGTATAATGCCATGCTTCTATGCTCTTCAGGTCAAGTTGGGAGCTGCCTCAGCTGCGGGACGGCCTGGTTAAAGCCATCAGTGATTCTGATGGTGTAAGCTACCCCTGGTACGGAAACACAACTGAGACTGTCACCATCGTGGGCCCCACCTCCAAGCCTTCGCGCTTCATCGTCAGCATGAATGACAATTTCTACCCAAGTGTGACTTGGGCTGTGCCAGTCAGTGAATCCAATACGCCTTTATTGACTAACATTAAAAGGGACCAGAGCTTTACTACATGGCTGGTGGCTCTCAACACTACCACCAAGGAGAAGATCTTTCTTCACACCATCAAGTGGAGGATGAGGGTTGATATTGTGGTCGATCCCCGTTTGCCTCTGGGCTCCCGGGCACAGCTGGTGGGCCGAGTACATCAAGATCAACCCAGAGTCCTCACCCGAATGGAGGCCATACCTCATAACGCCTTGGGCCGGCCCAACGCCAATGATGCACAGGTTCTGATGTGGAGACCTAGAAGAGGCCCTCCATTAGTAGTCATACCATCTAAATAGAGTCTGATGAACACATCTTAAAAATAGAACTGGTCCAATGCAGAAAGTAAATGAGAAGCAGGCTGACACAATGCTCACAGAACGTGTGGAGAGGGGACAGCTGCCTTAAGTCCCACTGCTGCCTTTGACAATGAAGCTTGTTGGTGTAGTTTTGATCCTGGCCAACCCACAACACGGGGCCCAACTTCTGTTCTGTAGCGATAGACTTTTAACTAGAGCCTGTTCATCAGCCTTAACCACAACTGAACTACACTGCTGTGCCAGTGACAAGTTACTTTTTTGCATAAAGATTCCTAACTGCTTATTTATTTAACATAGATAAGTTATAATGAGGTGTTGCTTTTGTGATGCAGTTTCCGATATTGGAAGCCTGGGTCACGGTTGGGTTTGCTGCTTGTCACACCATTCTGCCTCACACCAGAAGCCTCATTTACCCTCTTTTAGTAGTAGGTCACCTGGAATCTTCATCAAATGGAGACTGTTTACATAAGCTTGAACATCATAGAGATTTAGCAGTTCACACAAAATAAACAATTTCTCGTTATGGTAGACTAAATTGAATGACGTTTCAAATTGACCTGAACTGAATGTCCATTTGACTTATGGATGAAGTCTTTTCGTTAAGACCAACCCAGCCAAAAAGCCTTCACATGTTCACCTCATCAGCATTACAACCACTCTGCCTCCTGTTAAGGGCAAATCTCAACAAGCACACAATATAATGGCCTCGGTAAAAGTATTTTTTAACTGGCCTGTTGTAGCTATGATTAAAAACTCACACTGACAATCAAGGCCACGAGGAGAGCAGCACTTTGAGCCGACAGGTCGTGTCTGTCAGTGACGTTACATGTCGTGTGAAACCTAACATGTCATCAGAGTATTATTCTACTATGAAGTGACTCAAGTGTCTTTAACAGATGTGCCTGAAGATTTGAAGAACGAAGCAAAGACTATTGTTATTCTATCTCGGGTTACAGCCAGTGATCAGTCCAAATGCAGAGGGGGATCATGGGATCTCTGCCATCTTGGGTTTTCTCAGATTGTGTGGCTTTTGCATGTTGTGTTTTTAATGGATTAAAATGAACAAATTATAAAAGAGGCAATTTCTGTGATCTCCTTGATGCCTACTTCCTGGATCTGGATTAATTCTAGCAAGGCAGTTATATGGGGAGCATGAATGACAATGACTTGGCTTGGTCAACTTGTGTTTTATAAAATAATCAACAGTTGTAACTAAAATAAAGATATTAAGATCCCATGAATGAAATGAAAAACCAAAAGCCCAGTGGTCGTATTTAAATAATACCAAACATTTCATCAGTATCAATATTTACACGATTACATACGAGAAGCTAACATTGATCAGCAGAAGCTTAACGCTGATTACCAGTGCTTTGGAAAAGGGAAATTATTTCAGTGTTACCAGTAATCAAACATTAGTGTTGCCTTTGAAACCAGTACAGCTGAAGTTCTAATTGAGAGAATGTATTTAGCGTAATAAATATCACAGTAAATCAGGTCTGAAAGCCCACTGCGGAGCACATATGATCGAGATGGCATGGCGACTATGTTGCCTGGTAACACAAAACGCTAAAAATACAGTGGTGGAGACAAACGTGACAATGTGGTAAAGCCCAAAAGGTTATTTAGAAATCCAGAGTCAGTTTGTTTGTTTTGTTCTCAAGGAGAGACAAGAACTGGAAGAGATCCTGAATCAGAAGACACTTTCTATACAGCAAACTGGGTTCCCACAAATGTTTTCCTACATTTTCATTTAATCTATTTCTGTTAAATGATTTCAGTAGTCCAGCATCTCTTCTGATGTTTCAGGGTTCCACCTTATTTCAGTTTATCATAAAATATCAAACAGCTCTATACCAGTCACCAAGTAAAAAGCGGTAATAGTCCAAAAATGAGAAATTCACCACAATCGAATGTTTTTAAGCGAGTAATAATTAGGACTGCTTTGATGCACTGTGAATAATGTGGGAAGTAACTTAAGTTGGTCAGACTGGTTCTGGTTCAGTCAATATTGTTTTTGTGGCACAAGATTGAAATCAACATGAAGCATTAACACATTCAGTCCAGTTTGCCGGTTGACTTCCCAGCTGAGGCACTTTTGGTAAGTGACACTTCTCTTTCCCCTTCTTCTTCTGTCCAAAGGCAGAGTATTAGGCTCTGCTGGGGTTGGGGGCTGGCTTGGCTTCGTATCCGTACAGAAAAGTAGCCACAATGACTAAAATTGCTCCCAGGAAAAACACTCTACAGACAAAAAACAAAAAACAACAGTCAATCTAATGTAAGGCCGTTAATTCAAGTGAGTGAGAGTGTTGCTTTACCCTGTAGGTTCAAAGTCCTGGAGCCAGAAGTAGGATATGAGCGTGGACAGGATGATGGAGAGGGAGGTAGCGAAGCCCTTGAGGATGTTGTCTGCGTACTTTATAACTGCCGCGATGACCAGACCCCCCAGCGCCTGCACAAACAAACACAGAACCAGATGTGAAAATGTTAGAAAGCCCTCTCTCTGGTGTGAGACATGCTAGAATATATTGACTAAACTAAGGAGGCACGGGGGGAAAAGGAACAAGACTATGTCCAACGATCGCAGGTGGTCGTGGTGTACATTCAGTATAGATTGGAAAAACCTCAGAAAAGTCCAGATTGTGTGACTATTGTGTGTCCATTCATTCAAAGCTACACAACTGCATCTTTGGTGTTCTTGCCACAGAAACCATTTGCATCAGCTTTAAACAACGTTCGCTTTCTCAAAATATACCATTTGGTGTCACTTGAGAATTTTCCCTGGATAAGGCTGGACATCATTTTTAGAGGGGCAAACTTTGACCACGATCTACGGTTGGATTGAAATCAATGTGATGACGCACTCATTTTATCAAGGCCTTTCAGGACATAGTTATCATCTGCAGACATGAGGGAAAGCCTAAAACAATATGTGCCACAAGAGCAAAAGAGTGCGCTTGCTAGCCACCTACTACAATTAACGTTATGGAGGAAAGAAGGAAAGTAAGTAAGTATTCTTTATTTATATAGCGCATTTTACACACCAAAGTCACCCAAACCGCTTTACAATGTTCAGAGATCAGATAGACATTTGGCCACTGGATAAGGTATATAGGCAGATTTCCTGAACTTTAGGAAAGAACTACTTTGCTTAGAAGGAACGCCTATTAAAATGTGTCTCACATATCACCAGAATGATTGACAAATAGGAGGAACAATAGTTCAATGATCCACCCGGAAGAAGATCCTCCCAAATACCTATAATAAACTCAACTTTTGGCTCCAATCTGCTGAAATAGTTATGATACACTGAGAAAATCCTTCACGTTGTCAGTGCTAAGTAGCGGTCATCAAGCAATTGTATGCCCCTCAGTCAAAATGTCTCGGATTCTCACACGACATCACAAAAACATCTATATGAGGAATGACTCACACTGTGGTTGTCTTTTTACAAAGCAAAAGGCATTTTTGGTGGTCATTATTTTTCTCACGCTTCAATCTAAGAACCAGAAAAATAGAAACCAATAGAAAAATGTGCTTCAGCTGGGCAGATGTGAGACCACCAATGACAGTCATTTCAGTCACTTGGTTTCACATCTCCACAAATGGAGAATATGCTTGGTTCACTTAAGGTGAATTCTAGCTCACTTGGGACTCAAGTGTGAACTAACCATATCCTTCTGGAAGTGGGAACAGGACAGGTACTTTGAAGCTTAATTTTTATCTTACTCTATTTTCTTATGCTTTTTAATCCAAGGGTTCACAACAAATGGGGCGCGGTCTTACCTGCAGCGCCACGACGGTCCAGGTGAGCGTGTTGTACCCCTGGAACATACCGGACTCTCGAACCCGGTCTCCGTCATACAGCAGCATGCCAAAAAGGCCAAACACCAGGCCGAACATCCCTAAATATAAACACAAAGCTTTGGTCTCTTTTCTTCTCTCTCTCTCTCAGGTCTCGCATACTGTAGAGTAGATTGTGTCACTGGAGGGTTCACACGTTCCCGGGTAAAAATAAACTAGACAGGAACATTTGTCTTAACCCAGCTGGCTCTGCGTACAATAGACTACGGAAAAGAAATGCATAGTCAGCTTTAAAACCTCTCTGCATAGTCACGAGAACAAATCGCTTGTAATTTGTGCAAAGTGGTTTGTTCTTTTGTGGGAACTGAATAAGTCAGATTAGAAAGTATGAGCTATATCTAACAAAAGTATAAAACAATAAAGATAGTTTAAGAGTAGGATGTTAGATAACTACTCTGTGTAGTGTGTCATTTTGTATGTATAAATTGTGGACATAATAATAGAAGCAAACCTGTATAGCAAGAATACTGCAAAGACAACATGTGGAAAAGTACATGGGCAATGGGCCAACCTTTTTCAATAGTTCATTTAGTATGAACATTTTGTGACTATATCAGCACACAACGTTCCGTTCTTAATCTTTGATAACTTTCTAATCTCACAAAACATGTATCTTTTGCGTAGTTTGTAATAGAGAGCCCTGTGATTCACAATATGATGCTTTGGGCCGAGTAAGTGGTCCTCTTATTTCTATTTTCTGTCTGAAAAAGCTGATCGAAAGATGTACCAGAGACCAGAAATACAAGCATGTGAAAACTGAGAGCTCAGAGCAATTAGATGGTTTGAAAATTTAGGTACCCCAGCTTTAAACAGCTACACTTCATAACATTTTAAAGCAGTACTATATGGTTGTTGCACACACCTAACTGGATGTTGCGGACCCAGACACTCTGCTTGCTTTCCTTCAGGATCTTCTCAAAATAAACGCCGGCAAAGCCACTGGAGCAGCAGGCAACCAGGACCGCCATCACCCCCACAAACTGAGAGCCAGCCGACGGCGCCTCTTCCTCTGCAGCCGACTCCGAGGGCCACTGCGCACAAACAACCAACGTACATCATGTGGAGCAGCAGAACGTACTGTATATTTACTGGACTCAAAGAATGGTTCACTTGCAGGATGCACTTTGAGATCTTATGGTAGAGCAGTAACTTGGACATAGGACATTTCTCATTAGACATACGGCTCATTCCAACACCACCAGCAAAAACTTAGAGAATTTACCACTAGCTCTAAGATTCTGCTTAACTTTTATCGCTGCACCATTGAGAGTTTGCTTGTTGGTTCTGTGTCTGTGTGGTTTGGAAACATCACAGATAA
>JAPMNZ010848834.1:0-12029 GCA_029875035.1 Pomatoschistus microps | reverse complement strand
AAACTACTGTACAAAACCATATGCAGACTGCACTTCAGCGGCTCTCAGAAGTGTCTACTTTTATTTAGCCATGCAAACAGACACAATCGGTGGAAAGCAACCTGGGTGTTGTGTAAACACAGTGAAATTGACCAAAAAGAGCAAAGAGCAGGGAAGCAAAGAGCACCAGTGCCTTTGAACAAAAGATACAGAGCGCAACAGATTTTGGCTGGTCCCGAGATAACAGTAACCAAACACCGAGATCCTCCAGAGCTCTTTGTAAGTTTGAGAGCGCCTCAATCAGCAGCGTTGACGGATGTGTCTGGGGTCCATTTAGAAAAGGGAGCCACGCTGAGGTCAGGACCAAGCTGCGGCCCATGTCACCCTGAAGGAAGAGCTGAATCAGGACAGCAGAATGACCCTCTGTCACCTCCCAGCCCCTGGCAACACCTGGGCCACAGAGATAAGATCATTGGACACACAGCCACTCACACACTGTATAACAGAGGAAAGTTTGCACTCAAAGTCACTGTGCTCCAAAATGAGCCGCATCCAGTCAAACACTTTAGATTGCTCCAAAAATCCCATTGTGGTTTGAACAGATGTAAGAGCCTCTCCACCTGAAAAGGCAAACAAACATGAAAACTCCACTGTAGGTCTGCGTATTCTGGCAGATGCTTCAGGCTGGAGTGTCTGTTCAGCTCGCTCTCCACTGAAGATTTTAAACAGGGGTTTGACCTGGTGCAAAGCATGGAGGCTGGGGCTGGCAAGCAGTCCACATTCAAACTGCAGAGCTCAGGTCCTCAAACAGCCACAATGGTGCAGTGCCCACTCTCCTAATGAGGCCAGAACAATTGGCTTATGCTTTCACAGAGGACAGATTTTGTCAATAAGGATTTTAAACAGATGCAGTACACACAGGGGTCATGTTTGTCTCCAATAAATCTCATTTTATATTGTTGTCAAAATGCATTAAAGTTGTGTCAGCTGTTTTTGTGTTGCGTTAAGAGATTAAAGCCTTTCCAATCAAGCTGACGTGTCTAATTTGGATTGATTTGGGATCATAGTAATACTGCATTTGCAGTCTCATCAAAACCAGAATACACCTGCTAAACTTAAATAAACATAAAATAACCCTTCTGGCAGACACAGTATCATGCGGTAATAAGCTTTGGGTAATTATGATTAAATATGCATTGGATTTAATGAGTAACACCTAAAGAGAGAGGCCAAGCGCCATAGATGCATTTGGATTCCGTGTGTTACGTCAGCTAGCCAAAGGGGCAGAACAGTGCTGGCCTGGGCAGCTCCAAACACAGGCCTTTGACACAGGGCAGCCGACTGCACGGAGCAAAGACCTGCTTCATTACAGCATGGCATCAAGCAGGGCCAGAAGTCAATGATGTCAAAATGATTCAATTGTCCATCCAACACATAAAGTGGTTAATGTCCATAATGGAGATGGTGAAATAGTCGTACATCACTATAGGCAATTAGTGGATAGGGCATAAAATTCTATGGTAACCACTCATTTTTATAGGATGTCAGTAAGCCTATAAAATTAATTATAATATTCAGTGCATTTATATGAGGGATACTACTATAAAAATAACATTTTAATAAGTTGAGTTTTTTATTTCTGGATTGAGTCAAATCCATTACACACTACAAACAGAATTTATATAGTGTATGCATGCATGTATGAAAACAACATGAAAAGTCCAGGTATATAAGTGTTCTAACCCCACAAGTGCAATGTCAGGCTTTCACATCAAGGAGCAAAAAGACACCCCGAATAAAGATACTTGTTTGATTTAAGATGCCACAGATGAATAGCATTCTGGACTGTACTTATTTGATTGAATAGAGTTGTTAATAGTTATTGATATCATGTCATAATGTATTATGGGGCTTCTAAAGTAAATGATAATAATAACAATCTGGAGGAGTTTGTGTAAGAAAACACTTCCACTTATAACTGCAGTGTTTATTTATTTCCAATGAATATTCTGCGCAGACATAATGGAGCAATTGTCTACATCATTACAGTTCCAAGACTAGTTCAATAGTTTAATGGTGTAATAGTGTTATGCTAGAACCACCTTCTATCTATAGCCTCTCTGTATGTAAACGTTCCCTTCCCCCGGCAGCAGCGAACAGCAGCACTCCTCAACCAGAGATGACCCGCTGTGAAATACACATTATTTCACTTTTCCCCAAGCAGTGGAAAGACTCCTCCTAGCGGCGGTGATGCGCACTGCAGCCCTGTCGCTATGTGAGTATCCCCCAATCGCAGCGCGGCAGGAGAAGGAGAGAGAGGCCGTGCAAATAGGCCACGCCCCTGCAATACGTCACTGGCGCTCAGTTGAAGCGAAGCTAGAGGCGAGCACAAGCGCACATTTGTATTGAGTTCTATCTGGAAGCGCATCTGTGTCTTTGTACATGATGTGTGTTTGTGGGGGACCCCAGTAAACACAGCACTGCAGCAGCAACAGATAACTTGACATAGTTTCAGTGCGTTGACAAAGCGCACTTTTGGATGTGAATTCAAGTCTCCGCTGCGTGGATTGGATTATATGCTATGCCGTTTTAAAAAAGGATACCTGTTACTTTTTCGCGCTTTTTGGTTATGATAGAGGTAAGTGTGTTGGTTAGAACTGACGATTTGGAAATACACACTTTTTGTTTGCTTTCTTTGGATCTATCGTGCAGAGCAAAGGAATTAATCAGAATCGACTGGTGTGTAGGCAATGTGTTGTAGTGCCTATCTAGGCTAATTAGTTGCCCTCTTTTTCCCTTTTAATTCCTGGTTCAGACAGATAATATTGGGTGGCTGTTGGGCTGTGAGGACCACCATCTGACACACTCTGAGCGTTTTAATACTTTATCCAGTCTCCGCTCTTTTCGTTTGCGCACAGAGTTGCTCCCCACAGATTTGCAGGCAAGAGCCACACTTGCATCACGCGTCTATTTGAGCATAGTCTCCGTTTGCGAATGCTGCGTGCCTATATGTCCTATCAATATTCAACATGATGATGACAATGTGTATGTCCAAATACGAACAAATAACAATCAAAAAATATGTTCATAATAATAAAATAAGCATATAACTGCACATTCGTTCCCAGTTCTCAAAAAACCCGAAACAAATGTGTAAAGGTTGATAGGATTAACTAAGGCTCCAGTCCCCGGTGCATGTGAAGCGCACATCCCGCAGAGCTGGACATGAAGGCAGCTGCACTTGCAGGCTCTGCGGCATAAGCTCAAATTCCCATCGCTTTCACATTTCACCGACAATTATTTACATAAGTATCCCAAATACTACTGTGGGACAAAGTACACTGGGTCACAGTCCGTTACAATCATAGTCCGTACGCTTAAAGTACAATGTTTGGTTTTCTATAGGCGCCAACTCCTTCATAAGTGCATTGTGGATTAATGCACACCGCGTAGCAGCTCACATCAGGAGCAATGCAGAAAGATGAAACCGTGTGCGCACAGCCTATGCTCACTTTAATGCCACTACGTGCTGATAAATCGTGTTAGCCTGGAGGAGAAAAGTCCAGGCATTAATCCCATTAATGCAACGCTATAAAGCAATAAAGTTAATGCTGCTTTGCTTGTTTATCTTATTGGCAAGGGCAGGGCACGGGCCGTTTTAATCCCATTTAACATAACCTCATGTCTCAGTGACGAGAAGGTCGGCAGGCTTTACACGTTAAAACATATTGACCACATACGCATTCTGTGAAAAGCCTAATTTAAATAGGGATTCAAAGTCGAGATGATCGTTATTGTTAGAGCTTGTTAGACAAGGCAGACATGAAAACACATCCAATTGTCCTCCCTGAAAGGTGCCTCAGGGCACAGACGTAAATCTGGGGCTTTCACTGTGCTTTTCACACATTCTTTTGTAGTCATTATTATCCAGTTGTTTTTAGCTATTGTAGACCATAAGATACAATTAATGAATAATAAATAGAATAAATACAGGGGATTTGGATTGAAACAACACATTTTACAACTGAATGGACAGTAAAAGTACACAGCATCTATTAACGATTGTTGTAAAAGGTGTGAGAGTAAATCATAAGCAGTGTCAGTCAAAGCAACATGACTTAGGATAATCGTGCCAAAGGGCTGCTTGACAAATCCCCCTCAGAATGAGATCCAGGCTTTTGCACGTAAACCTTCCTGAACCCAGTGTTTTGGAGCTGCTTGTCACACACAGGCACACAACATTTCATCTTGCAGCGCCTACCTCCCCCATGTGGGCAAAAACCATCGCAGCTGCTCAGGAGCTCTCCTTTCAGTGTAGTGTATACAAAAGAAGCACCCCAGTCTGTCCCAGGCCCCTGCACGCTGCTCTCCCTAATGGGCCTGCTAAAACTATCATCTGTTCAGTTCATGCAAAAGACGGCACCAGGAGGGCTCATACCAAATCTGAGGAGCGAAGGGGCAGATTTTGGAGAGTTCTTGTTTCCCTGTGGATCCAGATGAATGTCCTTTTGTGTCTTGGTATCACAGCAGGCCTCTGTCTGCTGAGATGACATACAACTCACTCACACTGTATGCTAATCAGCAGAGGAGAAAGTTCAGCAAGAGACTCATAACAAGGATTAACCAAGAGAATAGTTTCAGCTCTGCTCCCATTACAATTTTGTGTGCTTAAATCGTGTTGCTTCGTTTTGCAATTGCTTTAATATTCCCTTGCAAAAACATGAAGACAAACCTGGGAAAATGTCACCTAAATGTCAGTGCTAAAATACAAAATTGTGTCTAATGAATAATCATTTTAAAGCTACATTATAAATTTGGGTGAATAATCAACAGGAGATACAAACAACATTGATTTCCCAATGGGGATCTGCAGTGGTTCAAAAATTAATTTCTAGCCTTATGAATAATGCAACAGTCAGTCATTACTACTTCTCCAGCTCTTTCGCCTTAAATTCTACTCTTGTAAAGTTAAGTATACATGTTACTGGGATGAAATCATACATACAGGCATGCATTTATTCTGTCAGAGTTTAATCCCAAACCATTTCTTGTCCAGTGTATGTCCAGAAGAGAACACATTCAAACTATGTTCTGGGAAGCTAGTGCTCATGTTTGCATGTTCAGCCCATAATAGCCATTGTCCAGTTTTGTCAGTGAAAGGTAACTAGCTCTACACACACACCATTTAGCGAGCTGCTTGATTTAACTTGGCTAGTAAAAAGTAAATGAAGCAGAAGGAAGTCTGGCTGCTGGGAAACATCCAGAGAGGCAGAGTAGCACATTGGAAAGACTGAGACTAGTGCCAATAGCTGGAATCCTTCATTTACAGTCAAAGCAATTTAAAATGTCTACAGTAAAATGTATTGGCTACTTTAGCTTCTACACCACACTTGGCTACAGTTGCTTTGCTTGCATTAGAAAATGGAGAAGGCAGCATACTTGTGTAATCCGATGATCGTGGAAAAAAGAAAAAAAAACAAATATGCATTTAAAATTTGTGGCCACTGATGTTTTTTAATATAGCCTATATATAAATACATGTAAAAACAAAATTAAAGAATTGGTTCATAAGTTTATGCAGCACAATATATTTGCTACAACGTCCATTGTCCAGTACATTTCTAAAACCGTGTGCTCCTCACAGGCTTAAGCAGAGGTCACAGCTGGTGTATTTTTGTCCATTTCTAATCTACTCTTAATATAATATGGGCCGTGTTTAGTTTGAGGGTATAGAACAGGGAAGGTTACTATTAGCTGACATTTCAGAAGCTGTAATTGAGTTATGAGGCTCCCAATTCCCTAATCTTCTTGTGGACATAAGGGAACATATATTGACTACAATTTGAGGGAGTACCCAGATAACAAAAGGATTAAAGTTTTTGTTTCAACTATCAGAAAATGCATGCAACTTCTTGTGTTTTTTTAATAAATACATGCATTTTCTATTACAAAATATATCATAACTTTTTTCGATGTATTGCTCATCTTAAGTTTCAATATATCAGGCTTAGCACCATTGTCTCCATTTTATAAAGCCCCTCATGGTAGCCTGCAACATGTTCGGTCCCTGGGCGATTGTGTTGAAGGAACCATAATATTTTCTTTGGCTTTAGGGAAATGCTATTTTTGACTCAAACGTCCATCAAAGAATAGAAATGGGTTAAAGGTTGGGGTGGACAAGGAAGACTGACTCAAATGATGTAACTTGGGTATGGGAACCCTTAAATTGCAAAAAAAATTGAATAAGATTAAGAAAAACATTAAAAAACCAATGGCCAAGAATGGCCTCCACCCATGGTCCATTGTCTCAGCTTGTGCATGGCTTTATCTAAAATAACCGAGAAATAAATTTGTTGTTTGGAGTAACAGGAAAATAAAGGTCAGTCTTAATAATCATTTAGACGAAAGGTTAGGTTTCCCATCGTGGCATTATCCGAGCAGAAATAACATTTACCCTGCATGCAAACTTGTGTTATTTGAATGTGTTGTGATTCTGTGGGCATGTTTTAAATATTTCTCATCTGTTTTGGCAGGAATGAAAAAGTGCAAGATGAGCCCCACTGCAAATCTATGAGGAGAGTCGGGCTTGTGAGTGATAAGCACGCTGCCTCGTAGAGAAGGAGGACCGAACTTATCTGCTCGAGTTGGGGAACGAGACCGCAGCTCTGGATTAATGTATATATGTCCAGGAGGAGGAGAGGATTCTGGGATACCTGGAGTACACAAGTGATTGCGCCTGGATTGAGCCTGTGGCAGACTTGGCTTGGCATGGCTCGGTGCAGCTTTATGTTACTTCGTCATGCCTACTGGGCCTGATTACAAAGAGGAGTTTGTATGTGCTAGGTCGACACACGGATCCCTTTTCAACACTTCAGAAAACCTCATTTGCAATTATGGCTCGGAAAACATGGTGATTTTCAAAGGGCGTTTTGGATTTTTTTAAAGATACCTGAAGTTGCATGCCGAGTGGCGGTGACCGGATGCTTTTTTGGGGGGGCTTATCTGCCATGGTAAAGCCACTGAGAGCATGAGCCTCTGACAACAAAAAAGAGGTCATTGTCCAAACAAGGATCAGCTCTCCGCAAACACCGAGCAGGGCAGGATATCACTGAAGCGGACAACAAACTTCTCCAACGAAAAGGGCAAGGCCAAATCAAGGAGCCTTTGACGGAAAAGGAATTACAACTCTGCAAAGGAGGTAATGATAAATACCAGCTTTCTATTGTGTTCAGTCGCACATGCAAGAAGATGTTATGATAGGAATATAATGGATAACAATGACAATGAAGTAGTAAGGATGGAAGCGAATGCTATAATACATGATCAAACACACAACACCTATAACGATTAATAAATATCAAATACATCTGTAATGTTATAAAATATGTTGTGTGAGTCACTTGCATGCTTTGTGCATTGTAAACAGTGAGAGACAGGTAATGATCCAAGAGAACTGTGTTCGACTCACTTCTGCAGTTCAGAAACAATGCCCGACTTTGTTCAGAGACTTGTGGTCAGCAGCGATGAAAGGCAGCCTTGAGATTCAGAATCGTGTAAAACCAGAGGCGATTATTGCATTTCACATGTCAAGGCTGTAGAGCAGTTTAGCGCAAATGCATATTAAAACACCACTACATCATATAACTTTACTTTGATGATAATTTCTGAAAATTCTTTTCCATATACAGTCCATTTCCTTCCACTTGCAAGCAGATATTTAATGAGTTATTGTCATTAAATATCTGCGTCTTATATTTCTGATGAAATATTTCTAAACCATATTCAATAGACAGAATTAAAATTTTCTTTCTCAGTTATATGATCTATTTCTCATTGCAAAAGGCAGTATTTCAAACCCCCAGCTATTAAGAGAACAGGATTTTGGCTACCCTATAATGGCCAGTGAATTTAATGTATTTGTGTCTCTTTTCCTCAGGGGCTCCCGAGTGATAGACCTGCCAAAAAGCACAGGTTCAAGATGGTGCGTCAATGTGCGGCCTTTGTCCTGTTCCTCATCAGGGTGGGGCTGCTGTTGGGCCTCGCTAACCCCCTGGTGACCTCTGCATCGTGTCCCTCTGCATGCCGCTGTGATGGGACTTTCATCTACTGTAATGACCGTGGCCTGACATCCATCCCCTCTGGCTTACCCCAGGACGCAACAATACTTTTTCTGCAAAACAACCGAATTAAGAGTTCAGGAATCCCAAAAGATCTAAACAGGCTGTCCAACGTGGAAAAGATCTATCTTTATTGCAACAATCTTGACGAATTCCCCACTAACCTTCCTCTGGGGGTTAAAGAGCTCCACCTACAGGAGAACAACATTCGCATGATTACGCATTCATCCTTGGCCCAGATTCCCTATATTGAGGAACTGCACTTGGATGACAACTCTGTATCAGCGGTCAGTATTGAGGAGGGTGCCTTTAGAGACAGTAATCATCTCAGATTGCTGTTCCTCTCCAGAAACCACCTGAGCACCATCCCTTCAGGTCTTCCTATGAGCATTGAAGAGCTGCGCTTTGATGACAACCGCATCTCCTCCATTTCAGAGCAGTTACAGGACCTCATCAACCTGAAACGACTGGTGCTGGACGGAAATCTACTTAACAACCGTGGGATTCAGGAGCTGGCCTTTGTCAATCTTATCAACCTGACAGAACTCTCCTTAATGAGGAACTCTCTCACAGCACCCCCTGCTAACTTACCGGGCACCAGTCTGGAGAAGCTGCAGCTACAGGATAATCACATCAAAGTTGTCCCACCTGGAGCCTTCGCCTTCCTAAGGCAGCTCTATCGCCTGGACCTGTCCGGTAACAACCTAAGCAGCCTCCCACAAGGAGTGTTTGAAGACCTGGACAATCTGACCCAGCTCTTGCTTAGAAACAACCCCTGGCAGTGCAACTGCAAAATGATGTGGGTTCGCGATTGGCTCCGATCGCTGCCAACCAAAGTGAATGTACGAGGCCTCATGTGCAATGGACCAGATAAAGTAAAAGGCATGGCCATCAAAGACCTTACCACAGACATGTTTGAATGTTCAGATTCAGAAATACTGTCAACATTTGAAACAAGTACTGTCTCCAACACCCCCAGGCCCTCACAGCCACAGAGGCCATCTTTTGTCACTCGGAAACCTGAACGAAAAGACTTTGGGAGAAACTATTACAGCACGACAACTACAGGCAGAAAGATTATCACCATCAGTGTTAAGTCCAGCACTACTGATACCATTCACATATTATGGAGGCTGTCGCAGCCTGTGACTGCACTCCGACTCAGCTGGTTCAAGCTGGGGCACAGCCCGCCTTTTGGCTCCATAACAGAGACCATTGTGCAGGGCGAGAGGACTGAATACCTGCTCACTGGGCTGGAGCCAGAGTCTTCCTACAGGATATGCATGGTTCCCATGGAGACCAGTAACATTTACCTGTCAGACGAGACCCCTGTTTGCATAGAAACAGCGAGCGGATATCACAAATCCTACAATCCCACAACCACTTTAAACAGGGAGCAGGAGAAAGAGCCTTACAAAAATTCCAGTCTGCCTTTGGCTGCTATTATTGGGGGAGCCGTGGCTCTTTTGGCAATAATAATGTTGGCTTTGGTGTGCTGGTATGTCCACAGAAACGGATCACTCTTCTCAAGAAACTGCACTTATAACAAAGGCCGCAGGAGAAAGGATGACTATGCTGAGGCCGGCACCAAAAAAGACACTTCCATTCTAGAAATACGAGAGACATCTTTTCAGATGATTCCTATTAGTCACTTACCGGTGACTAAGGAAGAATTTATGATACACACTATTTTCCCACCAAACGGCCTGAGTTTATACAAAAGCCCACACAGTGAGAACAGTATTAACCGAAGCTACAGAGACAGTGGAATACCAGATTCAGACCATTCCCATTCATGATATTTGAACATGGACACTGCTCATGCGTGGAGAGACTTTTACACAACACTGGATATATAAAACTAGAAATGTACATTTGCCATATAATTTATATTTAAGGACAATTTATGACGAATGAGAAGGCTCAAGTTTCAGGCGAATGCTGAACAATGGGTGTTGTAACTAACTGCAATTCTATATTTTAGGAATTTGTAGTAATTTGTACTGTACTTACTTTGTTTAAGGATAAACCAACTTAAAGAAACTCTGTATTCTACTGAGATATGACTTGTCAACTGTGAACGTGGGTTTTCATTGCTGTGGTGAACAATCAGACTCTAGAAAACCGTGTAGTATAAGCACAGGTCATTCTTTTAAGTTTTTGGCTGTCTAAAAACAAAAGGGAAACAATTACCAATACTAAGGCACAGCTGATTGAATTCACTTAGGCATGCTACCCCAGAGCGATCAGCCGTAGCAGTCTCTGTACTTCTAGGCCTGATTTACCAATAGGGTACAAACTCTAAAGATGAGGTGCCATGCTTTATTTCTTTGCTTTCTTCTCTGTGTAGATGATCTCTTTTGCAAAGAAAGAAATTCAGCCAAGTGACCCCAGGTCATGTGCTTCTGTTGGACTACAGTCACAGCACAGGACATGTTTAAGCACACGACCGTAACCAGAAGACTGGGCAGGTGGTCACAGACCCTCCACACCATTTATACAAGCCAACAAAGGCCCACTGACAATGGCGGCATTCTTTAGTACCATGTACCATACGTCATTGTAGTCAGCAGCCAAAAGAGCAGACACGTTGACAATTAATACAATTTTCACAATGTCAGCAACTTCTTGGTTTGATGAGTATTATTATTTTTTATTATTTTTCAATTGAACACATTTTGTTGCCACAATTTGAAGTTAACTGTTATTTACGATTAAATACCAAAGTGCATTGTATGCCCTTTGGCCAGTCTTGTATGTGCCTTGATCCAATGCTTATTGTATTTAGCTTTTTAATAAAACCGTGACTTTTTCATACACACTTGAATATGAAAATATTGGTCATCTTACAAAATAAAAAGTGTATAAAACATTTGACTTCACTTGGATTGACATGTAGAGACAGTACAGATTACCGCATGAGGCTATCATGACTACAAATGTTGCATTTGAAATCAATGTCCTTTATCAACTATTGTTCTAACCAGGTGCATCTTTAGCGGCAGCTGGACATTGTTTCTGAAGTTAGTTCTGTGCTCCCTGTGGCCTGTAGTGCAACATCTGCTCAAGGCTGCAGTTGTTCTTTCATGTCGTGATGCCACATGTGACTTTTCCAATCGGCCCAGAGAGAGAGAAGCACAGCAGAAGAGAATTAAGGCTTTGGTGAGATTGGGCTCTAGGGTTTGATGAACCTACCATGCAGCAGAACAGCAGTGAACTAATGACGGCTCGCCATATGGAGGGTGGCACCAGCACACCCTGCTGGGGATGCCCGTCCCGATAGAGGACAGACACTGTGTCCGCTCTAGGCTGCATGCTAATGACTGTAGCAGCTCACCCATGCATGGGAGCAGAAAATGTGTGCAAAAAGTGAAAGAGGCCAGTACGATGTTCATCAAATGCAAAGTCTTCCCTAAAACAGACTATTTAGCAATTTTTTACAAATATTGACTAAACTCTTAAGTGCTTTTACTTTGTCGCAAAAACATATCATCATGACCCTAATCACTGCTCTGCAGCCAAAGCTTTAATTACAGTAAGAGGAGAAGATGCTGAAAGTGATCAACACTTTAAGTATACACTAACCTTGCCCGGTAGACTAAAAATATACTGATTTATCTTGATTGATCCAAGTTATTTTTCCAAACATTTTAGCTTGAAAAAGTTTTCCATAAGCACCCTCAAGTAATATTTAATAACAACAATAACAGAAGTTACAGTCAATCAATGTTTTAACCATAAGCACATCAAATAGTGACTTGGGAATAAAGCAGTTTGAGGTTATAAAACATCTTTCTGTATTCAAAGAATACAAAGGACAAATATATATTTAAAACAATCCCTGCATAAACAAAGTAATAACAAATGAGTAATATCAATTGCTGTGCATAGTCACTCATGGCAAAAGGGCTTGGGTTATACATGGGTTATATT
>JAPMNZ010848650.1:0-12439 GCA_029875035.1 Pomatoschistus microps | reverse complement strand
TGTATGTGTGGTGTGTGGTTAAACATTGTGAACACCATTACCTCATACGTGTGAAAACAGTTGTGAATGAGTGTGAAGACTAGGTCCAGGTCCAGCGTCTGCATATCTCTCACACGGCTCTTTGCTGCTTGAAACGCTTCCAGGCGAACATCAAAGTGAATCTCATCCAAATGTCGACTGTCAAAAGCATTGAGCTGAAGATAAAAACAGTTGAACCAATTAATATTACATTTTGGAAATAAAAGTATACAATAAATTTTGCAGTCACACCTTGGAAGCAACATCAGTAATGTATGCGAGCGAGGGCTCCAAATCTGACAAAGTCTGAGGAACACACAACAAATTAGAAATAGCAATGGTGACTTTAATCATAAAAAATAGCACATTTATTGCGAAAGAATATTTTTTGACCAATTGAAAGTATACCTGGAAGACACTGGTGAGGGCCTGTCTGGGGATCTTCTTGTGGATCACAGAGAAAAGTTTGCTCATGGGACGCAGAAACGAGGAGGGAGTCGAACACTGGCGTAGCAAGTTCTGAACTGTGGCCAAGATGTCAATCTCTGTCTCCTGTAAAGCAACAATAGGATGAACATTTACACTATGACATTGAATAATTACATTAGAGTTTCTGGGTCTTACAGGAGGGTTGTTCCCCTTCTGCAGGTGGGGCAGCAGCAGGCTGATGAGCACAGAGCTCTGTTCTTTGTCACTTACAAATCCACTAATCCTGAACAACAGACATACCAAACAGCACAATCATGAGTCAATGCAAGTATACAGAATATAGTTTAAAGTAGATCAGAAAATATGCACTTGGACAGGATGTTGAGCTCGCGGGCCACTTGGGCTCTAAATTTTTTCTTTTTGAGTCGGTCAGTGTTTCGCACAACAAGGCTGAGGTACTGCAGCAAAGTGGGGATGTGAGGGAGCAGCAGTCTGGAACCTTGAGTTAGGGAATCTGGGGGAAATCATTTCAAATAAACAGTTTGTCTTTTCAAGAAATGACTGGGATAGAACTAAAGCTGACTACTCACACCAGTGCCAAGCCAGGACAACTTATAATGTCATGATTCAGCTAACTTACTAACCTGTTGTGAGAGTGCCCTCTGCTGGCTGTGGAAGAACACTGCCGTTTACAATCAACTCAGTCTCATTCTCTGAAGCCACAAAGTCTTGAGTTGAGGCCAATGACTCTGCTATGTCCAGAACTGTGGTAATGGTCAGTGTGGAGGTGTTTTTGGCTGAAAGTAGCGCAAACACATTAAGGAGAACATCACACTCTGGATGTTCCGGCTTCTGCTTGGCCATGAGCGTGAAAAAACTGAAAGAAAAAAAAAAAATCAAGCAAGTTATTAAAGGCCGAGAAAGTATATCGGGAGAAATGTGAGTTTCTTACCGAGCGTTTTTACACCAAACGTGGATGAGTTTGAGCAGAGGCGTGGGCGAGTAGGTGCTTTCTGTGGGTAAGCGGCATATCTACAAAAGATACAGACAAGAAACTCAATAAATACTAACACAAATTTTCTATTTTCTCCACATTTCTAAGTATTAAAGCACAGGGTGTCATACAGACCACTGTAGAAAAACGCTACATATATGTTACATGCATTACCTGGGGCCAGATCACGCCCACAAACACAGCATCCAGCTCATCTGGAGTGAAATTGTAGAAGTCATAATTGTCAAAAAAGTCCAATATCCTCAGAACACCAAGTCGCCGAAGGTTCTTTAGAGGGCTAATGCATCCAGGCCGTAACTGAAACAAAGTTCAAATAATATCAATCATTTAATTTTATTGTTTTTACTGTTAAAGAGAAACAACAAATGGGTATCCCAGAAATACAAATAAGCAATTAAGTAATGATAAATGAACAGGTATAGAAACAGAATAAGACCAGGACAATACAGATTCAAAAATCATAACTAATCTTTGAATAATGTTAATAATAAGGAATCATCATCAAAACAAGGTCAAACTACTAAAACAGTTAAAAGGGGCCGTATATTATAATTCATTGTCAAAAATCAAAGACAATATGAAACGATATAGCAATGATGCGAGATGGTGTGAGAATGGACAAATGCCTAATTTTTTCTGTGGTCTAATAGTCGTTACAATTACAATCCAACATTTGTTGCCAGAATCATGTTTGAGATTTCTCGCTCCTGAGTACAGATTACAGATAGAATCTACCTGCTGGGGTTTACTTGGAAGCACTACAAACTCTATTACGCATGACTACTTTTTTTTTCTTTCAATGAACCAAAGTTTATGTTTTTGAAAACATTCTGAACATTTTATAAAATCATATCCCCTTTGAAATCCATGGTGCCACGATGTACTTCACCATTAGTAGCAATTAATAAATCGATCCAAACCAGTGCTGGGAGAAAAAAACAGCGAAAGTAGTAATGGTTGTGCACCTGTTCCCTGCAGTCCAGCAGCGTGGACACAGAGGCGGTCACACACAGGAGGATCTGCAGTATTTTGGGCAGGTCTGAGTGGATCAGGTGTCCCAGTTTGTCCATCACCACAGTTATAACGTTGAGCAGAGAGTGCAGGCGTCCCAAAGGGAGGACCGCGCCCACATCTGTGTCTGCTACAGCTCGCTCTACTGCCTCTGCACACGACCCTGGAGGGACAGAATAGAGACGTATTCAGACACTTCAACAGTAGAAGAAGCAAAGTACCAGAGAGAATGGCCACAGAAAACGCAAAAAAATGCAATGCAAACAAGAAGGACGTCAAAGAATGTAAACTTTGTAATAACAGTAGGGCTGCAAAATGTATCCAACTAACATTACAATGCCTATATATGTTTTTGAAGCCTTTTTGAGGTGGGTTTGAGCCCACCACAAGACCTTCTCCATCTACTCCCACTAAAGTCTGCTGCCGTTATGTCCTTGGGCAAGACACTTAACACTTGAAATATCACGGAGGATCAGTGAGGGGCTGGTGCTCTGTGAATTAGGTCCAGGTCCACCCCCCCTACCCAGAAATGGATTAAGGGGTAGAAAATGGATGGATAATAAGGCTAAGTATTAATTTGAGTAAAATTACATAATAATCTGGAATATGAGCTTGTTTTGGAATGCAGTTGTTTTTGCAAGGGACTTTGCTCTTTTGGGGATTTGCCAGTTTTTATTCTATTGCAATTAATTGTGCAGTTCTGAATCAACAGAACTACTGTTTATACATGAGTTTGATGAGCTCCTAGAACCTTGAGAGTGATGAAATAAAGGCTCCAGCAGCAGGTTGATGAACATGCCCAGCTCCTCAGACTGACAGCCCGCAAGGAAGCGCAGGATAATGGAGGAACGAGCCCCAGCACTGGCCTTTCCCTGGAATTTACTCCCCGCTTTAGTCCTCAGTCGCCCAAACAACAGCCTACGAGAGACACGGGGAAAAAAGACAATATGATATGATTTGGTGTTGATGTGAGATTGACAGGGACTGGACGAATGCAGACTCAATACCTCATGAGTAGTGGGATCAGTTTAGCTCTGTGTGAAGAGTCCACCACCTCGGTCTCCTCCGAAATGTTAAAATGGACTATCTCCTCTTTGAAATGTTTGTCATCCAAAAGTCTCTCTAGATTCTCCCTGAAAAACAGTCAACATTTAATTTCTACTGCACATTTCAAAACAGCCCAAGAAGAAGAAAAGTGAGAGTCATGCCATAAAACCAAAACCATTTACTGGTAAAAGAAAAGGAAGGGATGCAAAATATATATACAATTGATGTTTAGGAAAAAGATTTTGTTATTGGTAATAGTGTGGAGTTGTTTTTCCTCCCATGCTTTGGAGATTGGAATATATAAAAACAAGTTTATAAAATGCAATCTTCAATCAAGACCAGCAATAAGTAGGTCAGTGTGTCATTGTGAACAAAGGGCCTCACTAATTGTAATATAAACCATCGTGTCTGTCCCCAAAAGTATCCACTCCACTGATTGCGCAGAAAACTGACAGAAAACTATGGCAAAACCATCGCAGAACCGATGGCCGGAATCCCTCTGAGCCGCTAAACTTCCTGTAATTTAGGTAGTGAGGAGATCATAATACTCCCAAATCATCTCCCATGGACACAAAGGATATATTCAGAGAAGACACCAGATACTGTAGGTGGATCGCTATTTGGAAAGAAAAAAACACAGAAGAAGTAGAAGAAGCAAAAGGTACAAGCATTCCAATATAGTAGACAAAGGCACGAAAAACGCTAGCATGCATTTGCAAAACTAATTTAAGTGAGATGATGAATTTGCCACAATCACAAAAGGCCGTTTGCATGTAAAATAATCCCAGAATCCAGAACTAACCATTTTTGAACATAATTATTCTGCCCAGTACTCCTTCGATGGTTGCCTGCCCTTTTAAAAAACTTTCTTTTACTTACTTGTAGGGTAAAATGTGGGGGTCTTTGTATGTGAGCACACACTCTAGTGCCACTTTCTGAATATGCTGGTCTTGGTGACAAAGCAACTAGAGCAAAACAGAATATACATAAACATATATGAAATTATTAATAACTACATAGTTAATTCACCATATAATACCTGGTGATAGAGCTCACAGAGACTGGCCTCCATGAAAAGTGAACGAGGATTGTTGAATTTGGCAAATACTCTCAAATGAGTAGTAAGCTGTCTGTAGAGAGATAAAGAAAATATATATGTAATACTACAGCCATTTACATTTGCTGGATGGAAAATTCAACTCCAGATCTTTGTGTCATACTTGGCAACAGCTCTCCTTGGCAAACCCTTCTTCTGTTTTCTGCCTTCATCTTCACCCCCCTCGAGCTCATCATCATCATCATCATCTACGACCATCGATGTCTCCTCAGGCGCTTCGGTCTCTCTCTTTCTCAGATCCTGAGTTGGTGCCACAATCATGTCCGCTGTGTAGAACTCATTTCTGTATGAAGATTTTTGTTGTTATTGTTAATTTTCATTAGAATGTAATGATTCAGCCCTCATAATCTTTTATGGGACAGGATAGGTAGAAATACCCCCGTTTTACAATTTAAAGTCCAGTGTACATCCTATATTGAAAGAGGCTACATAGATGGATTGATCATTATGGTCTAACCTGACAAATCTTAGCAGCAGTGGAGTGAGTTCTCGGCTCCGTGGTTCGACTCTGTCTGGAAACTGGGACATGGCTTTCCAAAGCAGACCGCGGAAATTTGGGAAGTCCGTTCTGTCATTGGGCTCAGAGATCTTCCTCAGGTGGTCCAAAAAGAGCACCCCCACATCGCCGCTTTCTATACAGTCACAGCCGGGTTCAGACTGGAGGCTTGGTTCTGCATGTTTACAGTCGTCGTCATCATCATCCTCATCGTCCTTAATCTCTTTCTCTGTTTAAGTAAGAAACATTATCCTTTAAATTCATCAAGGCACTACACACACATTCTTATACTTGCTCAAAATGAACAAATAAGTTCTTGGTAAAATGAGTAATTAGTCCAAAACCAAAGCTCCTGCTATGTAATCTGCCTCCTGCTAAGTAATGTGCTGTGAACTAAAATAACTGACTGACTATATGCAAACTGCTCTGGGATTGCAGGAATGAATTGACCTCTGGGATCACATTTTCTAAATCTGAATCTAATACAAAAATATATAAAATATCACATACCCGCAAGTGTTGCCACCATTTCCAATTGCTCATGATAGACTCTCCAGAAATCTTTGTTGTCCATCCCTCTGGCGTGGCTCCTAAGAGCGGAAGACATATTTTTCAAAATCATCAAGTACCACCTAAAAAACTATTATAAATCCCAAGTAGAATGATATTTACACATCTGGCCAGGTCACACCCAATCAAAACAAGGTAAAAAAACCAAACTAACCAAGCTCTAGTAGATCAAAACTAGGTATTATATATGGTAGGGGAATCCATGTACCATGAATGAGATCAAGACATGTACCACAGATACACAGCTTTATTATATTGTCTGTATTGAGAAGTCAGGATAATGCATGCATGCTTCATCTTGAAGCATGCATGCATTATTTGAAGTGATTTGAATGTGCACCTGTATACAAACCACATCAGCTAAATTTTAAAATAAAGTAACTTTTGTCCACACTTGAATAAAACAACTGATGGGGCAAAACTAAGCCGATCGTTTTGACACATGATATAATGACAAAGTGTTTTAAAACACTGTTGACTGGTGATTATCTTTTTGACAATAACCTTCCGACTAAAACTTTATGAGAGTCAAATTGTCCCTGCGCTGCCTTGTATTGACTCTCTGCAGCCTGTTCACATAAACCATCCGGAAGCAAGAATGTCCGTCATCAGCTCTAGTTAAATCAGCAGCTGATAAAGCTGTGGCCAAGTCGCTTCCTGCACCCAAGAGGGCGCTCTAACAAAGAAAAAAAAAAATACATTGGCAGCACAGCTCTATAAGATGCAGAGGTAAAAGAACTTATAGTCTAGCACTGGCACTATATTGTTCCTAATGAAGGCAAAAATAGCTTGGCACAAAAAAACAAATGTACTCACACTATCAGCTCGATGACTGGCTCCCACAGCGGTCTAAAATTTACAAACAGCATGGCTATCAGGTATCGCAGGGGCACCTGGGGAAAACACAACATTAGGAGAAGAGTAATTGGGTGAATTCATAGTGTAGTTCTAGTAGTGAACCAAAGAGACATGCTAATAGATTGTTTTAATCAAGGTTGGTCTTCTGTACCTGTGGGAAGGTGCCAGCAGGTCCCACAGGGAGACTGCGCTGGACCAGGTCATGTCGAAGCTTTCGCAGATGGAGCAGTTTCTCCCTGTAGTCCTGCACTGAGGCCGGGACCAGCTCAGCCTGAAGGCAGACTGCAAACACACACTGCACCTCCGCATTCTCCTCTCCCTGGACACACAACAGTTATTATTGAAATACTTTCTTTTTTATTTATTTCTATATATATATATTAAACTTCATTTAACAAGGTTTGTCCCACAGGAGGGGATCTTGTGGATGAAGTACACTGAAGTATAAGAAAATAGAGAAACAAAAACAATAGTCTTATGTAGATACCACTAAAATATAATTCAATAAAATAAGTAAAATAAAAGAAATTCATTATTGCAACTGGATCTTGATGAGGAACTGGCTTTTTGGTAAGTATTAAGCTCTTAATGCCTTTGACACAGTATGTGATTTCATAATTAAAACGTTTTTTGTTACATACCTCAGACGGTGCAGGTAAATCAGCCTCAAAATGAGAGAAGATCCTTACGGTCAGCAGCCTGATCTAAAAGCGAATATAATATTGAATACATTAATTCAATGTAATTAAACTATTGTCAACTTTTCTATATAAACTGAGAAAAAACAAACCATGGAAATGTTGGAGGACAAGTTATTATGAAGGAACTGGTAGATCTGCAGCAGTGCATTGTGGGAAAGATGATCAGAAACCCCGTTCAAAGACAGACGAGTGTAGTACAGGTCTGCCAGGAGAAGGCAGGAGAGGTCGGAGGGAAATTTTCTGTGGGAAAACAGAACAAAAAAGCTTCATTGATAACACGTCACGGAGCCATCGCACTTTTAAATCCCTGACTCATGCAGACTGCGACTTTGGAACGCAGTCTTTCAGTACAATAGAAAGTCACATTCTGATTGGTTAATTTTGCACAAAGCTTTGTTAAATGAGCCTCATTACGTGGTTAACCCTGTAGGCACCATAACATCAATTGCAACATGGTCTCCTCAATCCAGGACATTTCTATACAACAACCCTCCCTACACGTTTCTTTATTTAAATTTCTGTGATGGATTTTAGCAGTCCTCTTTTGCTGCCTAAAGTGTCAATAGCGATATATTTTCTTTAAATCCCTATTGCATTGTACTTGTACTTGATTTCTTGTCTATGTTAGAATGCTGTGAATGCCATACTGTAAGATGTAGGTGATCTTTTCCACTGAAATCAATGAAAGAACGTCAGCAGTGTTGTCCACAGTGAGGATGCAGCTCAGAGCCTGTCGGGCCACAAATAACCCAGCTGTGGAGACATGAGGGAGAAACTGGTAAATATAGTGTAGCGTGACATATAACAATGATAATAGTAGCAAGGTGAAAGTGTTAAATGAACCTTTGCCCAGTGTGTCCGACCCGATCTGAACGAGTAGACGATTCAAGAAGGCTGTGACGGGAGGAAGCACTGATGCTGCGGGCAGTGGTCTATGAAGAAACAAACAGAATACTGCAAATGTCAGAGGCTCACTCATTAAAAATCAACATTTCCATGTCATAGTTGAAAACAATGTTACACACAAAATACATGTATGAATAATTCAACAGTTTTGGAACAGTTTTGGAAAGTCCTCTGAGATAACTAGTGTTGTCATTAAAGGCTATGCAAGAATAAATAAATGTAATTTAAAAAGTCAATTAAATCAGTAATGCCTATTTAAATGGCTTAGTTACATTTCTAAGCTACATGACAGTGGCATTACCTCAGGTGTGGAAGGAGCACAGAAGCAGCCCATGACTGAGACAAATCTGCGATGGGTTGCTCTGTTTCCTCGGATGATTTGACCAGAGCAAGGACCATCTCCGGTACAGCGTTAGGCATAGTCATACCGTTGTTCTTGGCATCTGCACTCCTAAATATCCTGCAGAAAACACACAGACAGACAGGTTCTCATCAGGATTTTTTTAAACAGCATTAGTGTCCCTTCCCACCATACATCCATTTTCTCAGGTTCTAGATAGGTAGATTCTGATATGTACTTTTTCAAATACAAATTATATTGCAACAAAGTGATTGTGAATTAACACAAAGTTTCAGGGGGAACAGTTACCCAGTTATCTGTCCTGTGAAAAGCAGCGGGTAGGTCTCAAAAGCCAGAGATCCGTCGGTGGGGGGCGGGGCTTTGGTCAGGATCAGATGAACCAGAACCTCCAAACCAGAGCGGAACAAGAGGGGGTCACCGCACGTCATGAGACCCGTGCAGAAGCGCAGCAGGCTGGGCAGGAAGAGCTGACGGAAAGAGCATACCAGATTCATACAGCAGTAAAAATGATTCATAATTGCAATTTTAATTCAGCCTTTATAAGTTGATCTCTTAACCAGTATGTGGTGATTGAATGTAATCTAAATTAAACTGTAGGATTGTCATTGATAAAAAAAACATTTGAAATTAAGATCATCCATTTAAGAAGATTTATAAAACCAAAATATGAAAATCACCAAAAGTACCAAAAATACTCTTTGCTGTAGTGCCAGGATGGTTGTAGACCAAAGAAAACAATTATTAGGACAATGGCTGTTTAATCAAAAACTCACCTGCTCAAATCGTTTCATGGTGAGCATTTCTTTGGTGAACTCTAGGATCAGATCACTCTCGATGTTGCTGTTGAAAACCTAATGGACAAAATAAGACATTGTAAAGTTCATTCTGGACCCACTGTGCGAAATACAAGATAAACCCTGATCAAGGAGTTTCCGCACCTTCTGAATGGTTTGCTGTATCAGAGTATTAGGTAGTGTAACATTCTCCCCTAATAGTAAAGAAGAAATGATCTGGAGCAGCAGGCGGGAGCAGGAGAGGGACAGGGAAGGACACTGAACCAGCTTTAGGACCACCTGACGACACAAAATTAACATAAACAATGTCTAAAATTATAGTCTGGTTTGATCCAAAACACTGAAAAATAAAGACCACAATTGGACCACATTCTACAATATTGTGCAGCCCATTTGAAACATTGCATTTCATTTGTACAGTTAAGATGAACATGTTTATATCTGTTGTACCTGGCAAACCTCCTCGGGCTTCGTGACCTTGGCTCCGTCTCTGTGTGAAACCAGCGAGAGGAAAATGAACAGCAGTCGCTCCAGCTGATCCATCGCCTCCTGTGCTGTGTCTCCGTTTGCCTCCACGACTTCAAGGACCTCAGTGACACTGGTCTGAAAACATTGGAAACATGTTTTCAGATTTTATGCACATACAGCATAAATTCATCATGATGATTGGAGGAAGAGTAGCATAAAAGTAACATTCCAAGATCCCTTTCTAAGTGCTGTGTAATTTAAACAGTTAAAGTACATTAACTATTTTAGTCTTTTCTAAAATACAGACATACAATACGTTTTGTATTGTATGTATTGTGTGTGTGCATGCGTGTAAGTGTGCAGTGGTGTGTATTAGCGCTTACCTTAGCAGAGGGGAAAAAGGTAATGTTATCAATCAATAGAAAAACCAATAAAATAACTTTTTAAGTAGTTTGTGTTAAATGGGTAACCATAATTTGATATTATATTGATCCCTGGCACAACTTTCAAATACATATATATATTTGGTGATTATCATATCTGTTATTTTTAACTATTTCATCCATCCATCACCATATTTGCCCATCATTTTCCTTCCTTTTTGTGTACAAATATGCAGGCAACTAAGGTGGTGCAATAAAAAGGTGGGAGCATGAACTGATTTACCATACCCCATTTCCACTGGATCATGTAAAGTGTGTTATTTATTTATTGAATAGGAGTTGGTGAAACTCAAAACTTTCAGCAATAGAAAAGTAATTCAATTGTGAGGGAGCGCCCTTAAAACATGCTAAAAAGTATGTACGTACCTGCAGACACTCAAACAGGACCAGGCAGTGTTCTTTGTGCACATGATCTGCAGCAGATTGAACCATATGGTCCAAAGCATCTCTGACGGTATCCCACGGCAACGTGAGGCCTGAGCAAGTGATGGGCCCCAGTTTATGAAGAGTCACAGAGAGAGCCTGCCAACAAACAAAATTAATATTTAAATTACATACCACCTACTTAAATGCATTTACGTTGATCTATGCTGCTTTGAAGACAAGATAAATATTCATAAACTACAGATTATACTTCATACTGTCCTTTTCTGTGGGTTCTGAACCATATATGAATGTCAGACATCTCTTTAACTTCCCTCATTTTCGAGAGGGTCCCATGAACATAAAACAGACACAATACATACAATACAATCATATATTTGCGTTCCAATTGTATTTGGTGATTGAGGTTGAACTAACATAAACTCACATTTGCAGTGCATGAGTGGAACATGTTTCTCACTCCTTTGCACATCTCAAACAGCAGCTGTCCCGTTCCTTCTGCCTTTTCCGGATTCTCTTGTAGATCGGTAAACACGTGATTGAGTAGGGCGTCCAAATCCGGAACCTGTTCAAAAGCAAACCAAATATATGAAATGATCAAATCAAACATAACAATTGTGGTAATAACGTTGTACCTTTCTCATCAAAAAGGAGAAACTCTCAGCAGCAAACTTCTTGATGTGCTCTTTCTTGTGTGCCAACAGTGTGCTGTATAAACTGTGCAAGTGGAAACGATCAAACATCACACATGGAACAATATTTGACAAAATGTCTCAATCAATAGCCACGTGTACATGGGCTATTTTTTTTAATCTGATCATAATTTGGATTAGAATGTTACTGCGTACATGGACCCTGAAAAAAACATCAGATTATGACTTGGGTTTCCATGTGTCCTTAGATCAGAGAACATGACATTTGACATGCGCCGCACATACCGTAAACAGAAGTAGAAGAAGAAGAAGCAGTGACTTCCGTTGTAAACAAACATGGCTGCGTACATTTCTGATCATCTGATGCTGTAACTATATATATTTTTGTCTTTATCCTCTCGTTCGTCACTTTTTGTAACTTTATTTTTGAAATGGAGCAATACTGTGCCCTTCAGACTACACTTTTGGATTTGCTCATCTTGGTAGACAGCAGCAAGACAGTTGCTTAATTCCACAACTAATACATTTAGTACCCCCTCCACCCCCAAAAACAAGGGGCCACTGGATGAAAGTGAGGAGCAAAGACTGGTGGGAGAGGATTGTTCTTTTGGAGTTCAGCACGCCAACGTACAGCTGACGTCACAGACATACGCAGTAAGGATAATCTCGACCCAAACATTGGAAGTGTTTACATGCACCCTAATCTGAATGACAATGACATCATAAACCACCAGTCTCGATCGGAACGTGTGTGATCGGGTCTGAATATTCCGAATGACATGTTTACATGAAGCATTTTTATTCCGGTTAGGCTTAAAATCCTATTATTTGTGTCAATGTAAACATAGCTAATGTTCACCTGTAAATGCTGCCCATGTCTTTGACCATGAGTCTCCACAGATACTTGAACAGGTAGGACAGGCAGGTGAAGGCCCATTCCAGAAGCTCCGTGTCTTTTGTGTCCAGAAGCGATGAGATCAAGAGGAAGAAGTCGGGAAAGTGTGGATAAAAGTCAGCTTGTAGATCTCTAGCAAGCTGCACCACCAGACTGAAACAAGCAACACAGTAAATCTGTTGTAGTAACTTGATAATGATTGTATCAATACACAAAACTATGTCGAAGGCTTTGTTCTGGATGACTATAGGACTAATATATATATATATATAC
>JAPMNZ010848597.1:0-10898 GCA_029875035.1 Pomatoschistus microps | reverse complement strand
AGTGTTTATTTATATACCGCCTTTTCACTCTAACCAGAGCCTCAAAGCAGTTTACAATTGTTATTTTTTTTGGGGCATTTGTCCTCTCACTCCACACATGGGATGGGAGCGAGGTTGCCAGTACAGGAGGCGCATGCCAGAACTATTGTACATATTTTTAGTGGTAGGGGAAACCGGAGTACCTGGAGGAAACCTATGCAGACACCGGGAGAACATGCAAACTCCACTCAGAAAGGCCCTGGTCTGACCGGGATTCAAACCCAGGACCTTCTTGCTGAGAGGCGAGAGCGCTAGTCACTCAGCCACCGTGCCTCCCAGAACAGCAAGTTGTACAGAAAGTTGTGTAACTCATTTGAGATGCATATGTATTTGTTAACACTATGGCACTACACTACATACATTACATCTAATGTATGTAGCTTTGTACATTCAACCTTATAACACTTACTGATTGGCCATCATTTAAAATTGTACTTAAGCTTTCCAAACAAGGACACAAATTCTACAGGCACTACACAAGATAAAATGTGTAGTGCCTGTAATAGATATTGGTTTATTTATTACATCAGGTGTGAATAAATACAGTACATTTGAAGCTCCTAGTCCTGTAAGGCAGATATTTCTTTCTGCAGTTAATTATCTTACACCAATATGTGCTGAACTACAAATCTTACTATTAAGTATTACAGAAGAGAGTAGAGACTATGTAAGACTCACTGGTCAAATGAAAGCCCGTCTTCTCTCTCTGTGACCCTTGCTCTCCAGCCGCTTCAAACATACTCTGCTGCTTCTTGATAAAATACTTCCCTTTGTATTTGTTTCCCTGAGCCGGCCGTCATAACCTGCAATGCCCTGGCCATATCTTGCTAGTTTGCGGCATGTCTGGGAAAAAATAACAAACAGTCTTCTCCATTATTTCCACAAACGGGGAACGAAAGGTCCTCGCCCGGGCATCCCCACGAGAGCTCGTATTGATTACAACAATGCTTCAACTCAAGACAAGACCACTCCGGGGTCAGTGCTATTTCCATCAGAAAGTTTGCCAGTTTAAATTTACACGATTTCCTGCACATACTTTTCCCCTCTCTCTTGCCTCCAGTGAGACTAGCAAGAATAGCCAAGGAGTTTGAGAGTATCATGGTGCCAGTTGTGTAACAGAAGATGCTCACCCTTTGCACTGCAAGTGGGTGTTGTTGAGCTCCAACTATAGGATCCAACTACTATAGACAACCCACTTGAGAGCGCCAACCTGCTTAGAGGGGCCAGTGCTTTGAGATGGAGGCATGCAGTCAGTAAGAAGAAGGGACAATTGTGTGTCTTACTTTATTTTTTATCTCTTCTCCTCGTTCTACCGGATTTGAGGACTGTAGACGGAAAAGGGTATTTTATTAATGGGCAATATAAATTAAATAAAAAAAACACACACACAGAAAAACAAATGACAACAATGAACAGACATAATCACATTCCATTGAAATGTAATTATTATTTTGTAATAGGTGTTGTTTCTTCTATTCAGACTACAAAATAGAAGAAACGACACCTAATAAAAAATAAAAATAGATTTTAAAAACAACCGTTAAATTTATAAAATATTTAATACACAAAAACGATAAAAAGCCTGATTTAACAACTGGGCTCATCTGTCTGTCAAGTTTTAAATCTATAACCATGAAGACGCCAATGTTGGTAGCACATTATACCTGAGGGCGTCCAACAGGGATCCATCAGCCCAAACAAAACAATTTCAGTTAGCAAACCTTGACATCACAGGGGATATTTTGTTTTATTTCATTATCAGGCTCAATGTTGGATTTTAGGATTAAGGCAAAAACTATTTAGGCCTGACAGTCTTTAGTCTTTTAGTATACTCATATGTACAGCGATAGTAGAGTAGTTTGTGTAAATTCAATCAAAAGAATTGTTCTAAAAAACTGCTGGTTTGCTTCACTTCTTCTAATTTTTGCTGAAGATTTTGATACTTACTTTGATATTCAAGCCAGATCCAACTCTCAATACAAAAGCCACACTCGTCTTTAGACAATTAAGAATCAATTTGGTCTATTACAGCAAAGAACTTAGTTAAATTAATTTGGTTAAGCTCAGGGCAGTGAGAAACATGCTTATCGGAATCTGTAATTCATACTATACATGGCCACTGATATAGATTTGTATCAAGATTGTAGTGTGTAGTGAAACAGCATGTTTCTGTGCTCAAGTGCGACGCGAGAGCTGTGTCAGTGGGTGGACCCTTTCCTGCTGTGTGAATTTTGATTAATACAGCCTCGACACAGAGTTCAGACACTGGGGCCACCTCTCACACACCCTGCTGTAAAATAATGAGCCTTCAGTGGCTAGGAATAATATACATGGGTGGAGAGAGACAATCCCTTAGTCCAAGTCCGAGCTGAATATATTCAAATGAAATGAAGAGAGGAGGCCTAACTGATTAGACATGTCTCAGAGAAGTGGAGAGGGCTATATATTTCTCCTTTTATGTACATGTACTTAACTGTCACCTCTTGGCTCTAACAATCCAACATGGCACTGACACATTTGCATATGCTTTCTATAAATATGTGGACCTCTCCCTGTTCCTACAGTGGCTTCGCTCTTGCCGGAAACAGAGAGAAGTCTTATTGGTCTTATGGGAGCTTAACCACCACAGGGGTAACAGCCAATAGCAGCGAGCGTTACTCATCAAGCCTGCCAACCCCTCATATATAATAGAGCAGACCTTATGATTTACCTAAGCTTGTCAAAAGAGAAAAATTATCAGGCAAATGCGGTATAATAAATTGTAATCCGCGCTGCATATGTTTGACTTGCGACCCTTGGCATTTCAAGGGTTGCGATGGAAGAAAAAGTGGGAGAAAGTAACACACAAGGTAAATTAGAAGTTGAGAACTTCTTGCAGAGGTGCAAAGCAGGTCATGTTCGAAAAGACATGTTTTAGTTTCCCACAAAATAATGCAATGTATTAATGCATTTTGGAGTTAGACTTGTGTATAATATTATTCATGTTTCCCTAATATTGTACGATTCTGTCAATGTTGACACTTTGCGTGTACATACAGCAAATACTGTATGGATATGCAAGAATACAAACACGAATACAAGTTTAGTGATAGAAATAGAAATGAAGATAGAATAAGATACTTAAACCAGAAATAAAAGCATAAAAAAGTTGCAAAGTTATACTTGAAAATACTTAAAAAGTTGAGGATCTGACTTAACTTCCTCAAAAGCGTCTCCTCTCAGGAATAATGAAATAAAGATGAGAATGAAAATGAAACATTGCAAAGGGAATAAAAAAACAATGACTGTCCCTCTGTTTTATTCTTTTGTTTTGTCCTTTTTGTTTTCTTGTTTTGCTCTTTTAACTCTTGAGGATTGCTATGTGGGAGTTTGATAAACAGAGGTGCTAAGAACATGTACAACCAAAACACCAAAACACTGGCAGCTGATTTACAAACTGGCAGTAGCTAAATAATGAGATTTTCATCTAAGTTTGGAGATGCATTTTCACATTGTTACAGACAGTGAATCCTTCCAGTATAGAGAAGGATAAGGGCTCAACATCTGTAAGTTTATATCCCTATACTATGAATAATAGAAGACATGCATCCAATACACATTTCCCTTTAAGCAAAACAATACAATATGCAGGGACAAAAGCTTTGCGACCGTTCACATAGAACTGCGGCCTGTGGGCCAAATCAGGCTCGTGAGATCATTTGTTGTGGCCTCTGAAATTATTTTCAATTATTATTATTAACTTGCAGCATTGATAGTAAGATGATCGTAGGCTACGATGACATATTATACATATATTTAAAGCTAGGAGAATCCTTCTTTACTTTTGGTCCAGCTTTGGTTCAATTCAAACTTTTTGTTCAGTAAAAATCTACCAGAAAACATCCAAATAAATAAATATTTTCAAAATAGGCAGGGTATTTAAATATAAACTTAAAATGTAAACTCTACACTGAGACAACAACGTCAATCGGGAGCCAGACCAGTGGACCAAGTGCACCTTAAACTAACAGACAATCATTATGTCAAGTCATTTTGAAAACAGATCAATCACTGCTGTTGTGTTATTATAATTAGCACTTGCATCATCTCACTGCAATCACCTCACCTTGTATCCTTACCTCTCTCTTACCCTCACAGTGGCCTTATTTACCCCCCCTCCAGCAACCCGCCCGCTTGTCTGTGTGGCAAGGGCAGCTGCTGGCATGGGGGGTGCAGAAGTCCGACAGCGTTGCATCAGTCTGACGTTCAGGACTGATGGGCGGGCAGGAGCGCTGGCAGTCTGGCGGTTCTGCGTTCACCCTCCTTTGCCCCCTGCAGGTGCCCCGCTAGCTTCCACCGCACTTTAGCGAACCAGGCTTCCCGGTAGCTGGTGGCCTATTGCTTTACTCCCCCAATAAAAATAGCCCATCCCATTATTCTTCCAGCTCCCCAGAGGCCGCAAGGTCTCTAGCATCATTACCAGGACTAAGGATCTAACTCTGCTGCCACCACACCCCCACCTCTCCTTCTTCACTAATTATAGGTCAAGTACTCTTTTTGTAAATTATAAAACCTTTGTTCTTATCATGAAAACTCAAGCGGACATCAGGACAAAATACTTCAAACTGTGAAAGGGGTGAAAGCCAGACAGCAAAAGAGGGGTAAATCTTGAAAAAATTAAAAAGGAGGGGAAAATTTTCAATTATAAAACCAAGCTAATTTGCTATGACCAGCGACTGTCATGCATGGTGACGAAGCTCCATTATGCAGTCATTTGAGCTCTTTCAAATTAGTTATGTTAATGTCCTGCGTGTGAATGTAACACTTGGATGGGACAAGATTTCAGCAATTAATTTCTACAGTCAGCAGAGAGACAAGCAAATTTATTTTCCCCCTCTCAGGGAATTGGTGGTGGAGAGAGCGAGGAGGGGAGAGAGCATTCTGGAGCAGGGAACAAGCTAAACACAAGACCTAAATAAAGCCTGAACAATGGGAGCCAATGCCTCCTCATTCATTCAATTGACAATGTTTTGCAGCTTAAACCTGTTTTATTAATTATGTTTGACATTTCCTTAATTAGTTTCATTTACACCAAATCAATCCCTGCTGCTGTACAGCGTCATTTATCATTTTAAAAAATTTGCATAGCCCGTGCTGACTTTTTCTACTTAATTATACATTAAAAGTGTCAGCCGCGCTTGCTGCCTGGCATTATCTGAGGCAGAAAGGTTTGTGGCTGGACGGGGTGGCATTAATCATCAGGGCGGGCACGGGCAAGGGGTGCTCCTGGTCGCCAGTGGGGGAGCTGAGAAGGGCTTCTCATTTCCCTCGTGAGATGCTTTTGGGGTAGTGACGACCTCAGTGACCAATTGGGAAATGTCAACAAATACATGAAGTTTGGTGATAAAGCTTGTTTAAAACCAGAGCAATAATGACACAGAATATTATACAACAAATTTGCGATGCAAATGTAGATGTAAAAAAAAAAAACACAAGAAAACAAGAATTACACAATGCGATTCTCTTCATTCATAGCATTTGGGTTTGGGATTACACAACAATGTGGCTATAACAAGCCCAGTTATTTTGTCTTTTGCCATTTTCATTTATGACCAGTGAGCAAAATGGCATCTCAAAAACATGAAGGCTTTACAAAGCACCCATGTACGAAGCAATGCAGAAATTGGCAGGTAGGAAGAGCCACGGTGTGAAAATTGCTCGGAATTGTGAAGAGGCTCAGTGAGTATGTGTGAATAGTGAAAGCTATTGTCACAGTGCACCATGTTCACATGAGAAATTGAAAGTGTGTTTTGAAGCAGAGTCAACATTTTAGAACTTTATTTTCTGTAATATACAACAAATCTTTTCTTTTAATTGTGGCACTCTATAACCAATAGATACTTTAAAATAAAACAAATAATAGAAGATTGGGAAATTAAAAATACATAATAAACCTGATATTATTAATCACTGGCATAAAAAAGTGATTTTCAGTAATGTTCCTAAGAAGACACAATAGAGAGGGTGGCAACAAAGAAACTGATGAAGTGGCTAATGCCCTGAGTCTACCCCAACAAGAGCGACGGGGTTGGCCAGAGGCGGGCATGAGGACATGGCTCACTGACTCAGCTGACTGCTGCTCCATGAAAGTTAAAGTAGATGTGATAACTGCAATCGGAGGGAAAAGGTAAAGTTATTCTTAAACTGAAGTTATTATTTTTAAATAGCATGTGGGTGAAAATTTCTTGGTGCATTAAATTTGATAATAATGGGGAATAACATGTCTTCCTAGCTGCAATAAGTCCCTAACTCTTTTGTTCATGCAAAAAATATGATTTATAGAAGTAATTGCTATAAAACTTTCCTTCTTCATAACACCCTCTACTCAAACATAACTACAAATTCCCTAGCATATTCCCCTTTAAATGCAAAATATTTCACAGTCAAGGATTATGTTTTCTTTCAGGATATTTGTGAAATCCTTTGTGAAAATATGGTGATGAATTCACGCTTCTTAAAACTCTTGGATAGTTTGTACAGTGGCAGAAAAAGGGGAGGGAGGGTGGAGAAAAATCACCTATTTGGATGGCATACATTGCCATTACTCTTGTATTGTGTCTCCACTTTTCATAACGACGGGGATAAGTGTCCTGCTCCAAATGCGTATCCGCTGACAATGGAGGCAGACATTACTTGGTTAAAAGCTCAGGGTCCTGTGGGTAAAGAGGCCTAGAGAATAAAGAGTATCCGTCATGGCTAACGAGCTATAAGGATAGCACATTGCCTTTATAAATCACTACATCTTGCTGTTTATTTAAATTCATTGGTGCCTCATTATAACTGAGCTATGCACCTTTAGGTCCGAGTTGATTAGCAGTGCCATAGCTCAAAATGGCTTTTAATTCAGTGAAACGCAGCTCTGACCTTGGTGCCGTAACCCTGACTAAAACACGCAGCGACTCCCACATTAATAATGATGCTACCTTTACTGGGCCGCTGAGCTGCACTGCTGCTACTTAAAATATGTATTATTAGTTACCAGCGACGGCACATTCATCACACCAAATTACCCTTCGGTGTAAAACTGCTTAATTCTGGGTCCCTGTACCCCTCTGCACTATTACCTGCTCTTTAGAAAGGCCTGGAATTAAAGTAGGGATGAAATGTCAGGGTAATGGGGAAGAGGATGCGGGTCGATGGGATGCACACTTGATCATTCCCTAGTGGCCTTCTTCATATCCGGACGATATACTAAATGTGTCTTCCTTATGAACGAAGTTTCATTGAGCCTTGCCTCGCAGACCTTTAAAGATGTAAATGAAGGCAGCTTCGTATACGGTACTTCACTGTTCATTGTTCATTAAAAGTGTATACAAAGTGTGCAAGCCTGAAATTTATGTTTCATGTTACCACAAACCATAGGGTTAGAAAACAAGACAGCTGAAAGAAAAGAGTTCTCCAAACATACACTGAAGAAGTTATTTCTATATCTTACATAAAACTGGAATGCAGCCCAAAGCCACTAAACACTTGTCATTGTTTTCTCTGTGCAGCCACAAGAGACTGATTACTTTGACCACTTGGCTAAATGATTAGATCAATTAAGTCCTTTGGAGAGGGCATCAACAGCAGCCTGCTACAGCTCCAAGAAGACCGCTGGGACTCGGCCCATCAGAACCGCTTCATTAGGTCTCTGGACTCTCCCCAAAATGGCACAGCAAAGACAAAGACAGAAGACCTGAGGAGAGGTAGACTTTAGGGAGAGGGAAAAAGCTGCGCAAAACTTCAATAGGTGAATTAGTTCCCACGGCAAATTGCCTATGCGTTCAATTGTGTTTATCTGGTGCAACATAATGGCAACATGCAAAGTAATACAAAGTGATCTAACGGATACAAAAGTGGGTGTATTTTGAGTGTTAGCCATATAATCCATTATTATGAGACCTGTGGGAATGTGTTGGTATACAGGAATTTCTGCTCTCCAAGGACGGGATCAAACAGTCCAGTAATAATTTAGATTACGGGGGACACTATGTGGGGTTTACAGGGAAACAGACAGTGCTGGTATAAACACATTTTTCATATCATACGGTGTAAAGTACATACATATATGCACAATACATGCGTAGTTCCAGCTTGTGTGAGCAAATGGCAAGACTGAAGATGCGGTAGGGAAAAAAGAGACCTTACACACATTCCATCAGATGTCGAATCAATTAGTCACGACCATATTCCAGAGTCAGAAATAACCACAAGTTCTCCTCTCTCAGGGGAGTCAGGGATAGGCACAGGCAACACAGAAGAAATGGGGAAAGATCCAGAGACCCAAAGGGAGTAAGATGAGGAAAATGAGAGAGGAAGGAAAAGGGGGAATAAATAATGCAGTCTGTTCAGTACACTATTGATCTCTATTTTTCCTGGATTTCCATACATACAGACACTTGCAGGCCAAGCACTTTGCATATCAGAAGGTGTCCTGCAAATACTGTGGTCATTAACATGGAATGACATTATGCTCATAATCGCACAACAGAGGGTTTCCTCCATAATATATGCAACACCGAATCACCACTGCTTTCCTTTTACATGTCACTGTTTGATAAAAGTTCTTATTTATACTATGATTGATGAAATTGTTATCATATCAAGATTAAGTCATTGGGAGGGGTATAGAAAAAAGATAACAAAACATACAGTACATACAGTATACATTTACCAAATGTAGTTTACCAAATCTATTCTCACAACATTACAATTGTAAAGAACAAATGTTGAATTCAGATGAACTGACTCCCACTGATGTCTGCTGTTGTTGTGTCCTTGGGCAAGACACTTAACCCCACTTTGCCAGAAGCCCCCACTAAAAGAACAAAGCTATGCTCTGACGAACAGAGCAGCCATCCTCCTGTGGACTCACCACATGTAAGATGATCAGTGAGGGGGCAGCTCTGACTGCCACCCCAACGACCCAGAAATTGATTATGGGGAAGAAAATGGATGGATGGATAAAAGGTTCTCACACCGCACAGTGTGTGTAGTGCGTTTGGACATTTTATGAACAGCATACAGCAGCTCTTTGCATTGATTTTCCTTGTTTATTTGTTTAACTACTGTATGAATACAGTATGTCTTGAGTGCGGCCTTAAAGACCACCAGAGACTACAGCACAATGGTAGCTAGTGTGAGTCAAACAACCCACCAAGCCTGTGTGAACTATAACACGTAAAAAGTGTTGTTTGTTTTTGCCTAAGACAACAAAAAGGTGCCTCACACCATAACTAAGGACCAACCCCAAAGGAGTGAGTTGTTTTGTACATGGCCTTAGCCCCTGGAGATACTGTGAAGGAGAGCAAGCAGGCTGCAGACAGAGACAGAGAGGCACTGTGCAGGAGCAAAAAGTAATGCAGAGGCCAGAGGCATCCCACAGTCCCCTTCGACTCGCTGTTATTGTCCCATGTTCCAACGTGTGCATCTTGTTGTTAAGGTTTGTCACTAGAGCATCAGTGAGACGGATCAGAAAGCCCTGGTCCCCTCTCTGATTCCACCACATTAGACAACGTGTGTTTGTGCCCTGGGGATCGCACGCCTCAGCCTGTGTTTTGGGTACTTTGTCAGATGACTCAGTGTGTGTGATTTATGAGCTCTGGAAAGGTTGCATTTCCACGCACGCATGGACGTCCGCATGGTAAATGGAGAAATTCTGAATTTATTAACATACAATGAATGATGATTAATGTTTTGGTATAGATCATGTTCTCTTTTTGGATGCCTTGGTGTGGGGTGATATATGCAGCAATAAAATGATATGCATGTACTCAAAAGCACATTGTGTAAGTGTTGAGCCCATGACTCTTTTAGACACAATCAGTGTGTCTGTGTGATGACAGAAGGGAAAGATTCCACTGTGTTGCTGATGCCATCTTCAGGAGAATATGTATGCATTTTACTGATATACAGAGCACAACAGTGCTTCTGCATGCATTATCCTCCACAGAAAGTGAAACAGCCTCATCTACTGTATAAGCACCTTGCATAGTCAATGAGAAAATGTATAAATTAAAAATACAAAACTGTGTGCAAAGGAATGCAATTTAGACTGATATCAGGATACATTTAGAGATCCATTCGTCAAAATCCCCACCATTATTAACTTTTGTATTCTACAACACATCCTCTGTCTCCCTCATCAGCTTTTTCAATATCTTCTCAAATACATTACTGCCAGTGTATGTTCACCCAAGGCCAATTACTGCACTGAACCAGAGCGCTGAGCAGTCCAGAACAGAGTTTTGTCATATTTGCCTGCAGTATAAGCTATGTTCTGGGAACTATGGCTATGGAACCGAGCAGGTGTTAGCCATTTAAAACCAAAACTGAGACAAAAGAGGAGTGAATATGCAACAGCATGTTCCATGCCAGAATTTTGAGACTGAAGAAGCATTTTTGTTTCTTGTCTATCGTTTGACCTGTAATTTGAACCCTCACCACCCGAGGTACCTCAGCTTTAACTTTGTTTGTCCCAACAGAAAACGTTTTCTGAAAGCAACATTTTGTGAACAAATCCGACAACTACATGCAGTCTATATCTTATTAGAAAGCATTTTATCTTTATAATGTAATTGTAATATATAAAATGTAACATGTGATGTACTGTCATGTCCACAATTGAAATAAATAAATAAATAAATATTTTACCCTGTGAGGTAACGGTTGACGCTTGGAGCTGATTAGCTAAGTGAGGGTGATCCTTTTTTTCATGCTTTTCTGTCTGAAATATGACAAAGGAATTTGAGGACAAAGAATGAGGAAGGTGAACACTAGTGATAGAATCAAACTGTTTTGAGAGCGAGGGACTAGTGCAATTTTATCAAATAGTTCAA
>JAPMNZ010848574.1:0-11116 GCA_029875035.1 Pomatoschistus microps | reverse complement strand
TCTTCATTGTGTCTTCATTTATCCACTTTCCTCTCAGCAGTAAGACAGAACCTGTGGACTGTGAGACTATCGTCAGAGCCCGGGGGCTTCCGTGGCAGTCGTCAGATCAAGATATTGCTCGCTTCTTTAAAGGGCTAAACATTGCAAAGTGCGTACAACTCCACACTTCTACTTTTTAATGTGCTTTTTAATAAGATAATGAGATTTTAAAACATGACTTTGTTTCAGGGGCGGTGTGGCTCTCTGTCTCAATAATCAGGGCCGGAGAAGTGGAGAGGCTTTAGTTCGTTTTGTTAATTCCGAACACCGAGACTTGGCTTTGGAACGGCACAAACACCATATGGGCAGCCGCTACATTGAGGTAAGATGGAGGTAGCTAAGATTGTTATTGAAAAAGAAAAAATTATGTTTTATAAATTGTGTATTGTATTTCTTTTAGGTTTACAAAGCTACAGGAGAGGAATTTCTAAAAATTGCTGGAGGTAATTGTTATTTCTATGTTTATCTGGATTGGACAGTCCTGTGAGAGGGATGAGAACTTGTCATTGGTTAGAAATCAGTCCTGTGAATATCTGTAGACAGACTTTTACCAGCCAAAGGAGTCTTTTGTTCAGTCGGTCACCACTTTGAGCTGTAAGTTTGCCTCATCCTAGTGAAGCTTGGCTGGCACTAATAAAAGAGGCTTTGTGAGAATCTCTCAGCCCATTGCCCCCATCCTTCTCAGTGTGAGCCCAACCCTCTGAGGTGCACTACAGAGAAATGTTCCTGTTGGCTGACAGCCGCTCACCTGCTCTCTGCGCTCCCTCGAGGCTGTGGAGCCGCCGCTGATCACAACTGTGTTGATACAAAGGAAGTGTGTGGATACAAAGCCTGGCCCTGACCGCTGAGCATCAAACACACACTGTACAATCCTAGAACAGTGGACTTTGGACCGATTACTTACTCTCACTGTAGATTGATAGTGTTCTGGACTTTAGGCGAACTGTTAAGTCCTAATAATATAAGGAAGGCAGAAGTAAAATTTGAATTGCTTTTCAGTATCTGTACTGTTGGTGTTCTTAGATTACTATAAATGTATCTTTTATCTTCAGGTACATCCAATGAGGTGGCCCAGTTTTTGTCCAAGGAGAACCAGGTCATAATTCGCATGCGAGGGCTTCCGTTCACAGCCATGCCACAGGAAGTGCTGTCCTTCCTGGGACCTGAAAGCCCAGTGACAGACGGAGCAGAGGGCTTGCTTTTTGTGAAGTATCCTGATGGGAGACCAACTGGGGACGCATTTGTGTTGTTCTCCTGTGAAGAGTATGCACAGAACGCTTTGAAGAAGCACAAGCAGATTCTGGGCAAGCGATATATTGAGTTGTTCAGGAGCACCGCAGCAGAGGTTCAGCAGGTAAGTGCCCCCTGCACATTCTCCTTAGTGTTATCTAGATACTGTACATGTATATCTACACATACACATACACATACACACATGAACTGTGATTTCTCATTTGTGGCAGGTGTTGAATCGTTACTTGTCCACTCCTCTGATCTCCACACTGCCTCCATCACCAGTAATGCCCCTCCCAATGCTCGCCCCACAATCCTTCCTCCCAGCTTCAAGTAGTGTCCGTGACTGTGTCCGCCTGAGAGGACTGCCCTACACAGCAGGCATTGAGGACATACTGGAGTTTATGGGAGAGCACACGGTCGACATCAAACCTCATGGAGTCCACATGGTTCTCAACCAACAGGTCTGATCAGGCTTATTCTTTAGGTACCTCAACAAAGCTGCACACACTATAACACTGTATGTCCCTGAGCAGGGTCGGCCCTCTGGTGATGCCTTTATCCAAATGAAGTCTGCAGACAAGGCCTTTATGGTTTCCCAGAAGTGCCATAAAAAGACTATGAAGGACAGATATGTAGAGGTGTTCCAGTGCTCCACAGAAGAGATGAGCATCGTCCTGATGGGGGGGACACTGAACCGCAGCGGCCTGTCGCCTCCACCATGCAAACTGCCCTGTGAGTTTACTGCGAAACTTTGAGCTGTAGCCACTCTATAGCCTTGCCCCTATGTGTGCTTAAGGTTACAGGGTTAGCAGCCTGTTTGTACGTGTATACTGTTGCAACCCTGAGGCCATCTTCATTGTTGGAAATGAAGCAATGCCACCATGGCCACCATGCACATTTAATTATACTGTAAACAAGAGAGAGACTCAGTTGAAGGACTAACCCCAGGCTGTTGATCTACATTACATATGAGAATAGAATAGAGAATACAACCAATGCACTTGAGCTGTGCATTGGTTTCTATTTGGTGTTGGGTATATGATGAGCTAAAGTGTATATTGTTCTGTAGGTCTGTCCCCCCCAACACCCTATGCAGCCTTCCCTACTCCGCCAGCTCTTCTGCCTGAAGCCCTGTACCAGCCCCCCCTGCTGGCGGCTCCTCGCACTCCCCACACTGCTGCCCATGCACTTTACTACCCTCCTCAGCCTCATCTTTACATGAACATGAACATGAACTACACGGCTTACTACCCCAGGTTTGTCCAAAAGCACAGGTTGATGTCAGAGTGTAGATCAAGTTGGTATTGAACTCTTGTTCCTCCAGTCCCCCGGTCTCCCCCTCGACGGTGGGCTACTTTGCAGCTCCTCCGGGGGCCATGGCAGCAGCAGTGGCCGCGCAATCCCACCCTGCTGCAGCAGCGGCTTCCTCCATGTTACCGCAGCCTTCGGCTCTGGTCCGGATGCAGGGGCTTCCCTACAACGCTGGCATCAAGGACATCCTCAGCTTTTTTCAAGGATACCAGGTCAGTTTAATATATATATCTCTGTGGATTACTTTCAAACTTTACTTCTGGAAACATGTTAGCGCTATTCTTTTGGCCCAAAAGAAATATGGCCACAGCTGGTTGTCAAAGCCAGATTTCCTCCGATCTCACAAACTAAACAAGTTTTAGTACATGGAAGACCGCTTGTAATATCAGATGACACTTCACATTACCTTGTATCAATCCGGTACCTCTGTGGGTACTTAATGCCACTCGCTCTGTTTTCATTATTCAACCCCACTGCACAATATCTAAATCTAAAAAGTGTTGGTGTAAAAAAGCAGATACAAACAAGAAGAACATAAAAACAAGAGTCCAATTGTGGCCGTCATCAACTCCTCAAAAGTTTGTTTTTTCCATGAATTGCTTTGATCAAACAGTGCAAAATATAAAGGATTTTTTTTCCACTTCTCTTATCATCATTATTTTAACATTTGGCTTTAACAATAATATAAATGTCCTCAGAATACTTGGATCATACTCAAACTATGAAATGTCGATGTGACCTATATTTAGTAACATGTTGAACCTACTGTATGTGTTTGAAGTATGTGTGGCTGCTGCTGTATGCTGTAAGTACATCATAACTGCGTTATACTGTATATCATGTATGTGTAGTACTCTCCCGAAGACTACAGCGGAATGGTTCCGATGGGAGAACAGGCCAGGAGTTTGATTCAGCCCAAAGAATGGCTCTGTCTTTAGAGACGTGCCCAAAGGTAAGAGGAAGCTCCTCCAGAACCAGGCGGACAAGGCGGCCATTTACTCTCTTACTAAAATGTGGGAGGGTGTTGTCATTTTCTTGCCAAATAATAAAAACTGCATTTCAATATCATGGTTAGTTTGTTATTCCTTCTCAATCTTTTTGTTAAACGACATTTCAAATCCCACATTCTAGTCTGTGGAGAAATGCCCAGTCTTGCCACCGCGGTTTCGAGCTTCAGTAGCGGCATTTCATTCCGCATGCCCCCGGTCCGATCTGCTTTTCCTCTTCAGTCTTTGGTCAGAGTGTATTTTTTTCCTCATGGCTGTTCTGTGTCTCCAGGTTGTCTTTGTACCACATTCTTTAAAATAAATTATACTTTTCAACACCTAAGGATATCACAAGTCATATCTGAAATAAAACAAGTTGTATTTGTTTGTGAGGGCCATTGACAACAGTAGTCCCCCAATGGCACCCAAAGGTTTTCCTTGGTAATCCAACATTAGGCAAGGAAAGTTTATTTGTATAGCACAGTTCATACACAAGGAAAAAGACAGAACGATCACAAGAGGCGATTATAAAGATGGGCAAAATCCCTCAGTTGTATGCACAGATAAAATGAATTGTTTTCAACCTGGCTTTGAACATTGTCAGAGTATAAACCTGTCTCACATTTTCATAAAGACTCTTCCGGATTTTTGCTGCATACATCTGAAAAGCTGCCTCTCCATGTTTAGTCCTGACACTGGGCACCAGCAGGAGGCCAGTACCTGTGCTCCTCAGAGTCCCAGTTGGTTCATATGGCTCCAACATGTCACGGATGTGCTTTGGTGCAAGGCCATAGAGAGAGTTCATTAGTGCATTAGTACACGCCAAGACTGATTTTTTAAGTAGTCTGAAACATGTAAAGTTCTTGCACGGCTAAGTTGGTTTTAATGACTTTTTAGGGAAAGACACATTTTGTTCTGAAGAATCTTTTCTGAGCAAAACTGAATCCTAGGCATCTGTAATAATGTTTCTCAGCATCCCTAATGACTAAAGCCAAAGCTCCCTCCAGGGGCTGACTTGGCCTGTAGGCTTTGCTTTGAACAGTATATAACAAACTGTTGAACCCATGATTAGATTGATTAGACTACTCTTAACAACAACCTTGTCTTCTATTACAGTACATACAGATTACTTGTTATGTTGTCTTTGACATTTCTATCTATACATAATGCATTTTAAAAGGCATGCTTGGTGCAATCTATAATGAAACAAAACCAATCAACTTCATGCATCCATTTGATCTGCATGCCAACTAACACTTGTGTTTTTGTGTCTTTGCTTGAACCGTGGGGCTTGAAGCTCATGGGAACAACGTGTCGTCTCATGTCTTTCTAACGGGATTGGTTTTCACTGCAGTTAATCCGGTCTCGAACGGAATGTATCCATCCATCCCCTATTAAAAACAATCTTGGGCTCCCTCTGGTGTCATACGTGTACAAGTTCGTCTCAGTAACACCCATTTCTCTCTGCACAGCTGCAACCAGATGGAATCCTCATTTTGTATAACTTCAGTGGGCAGTGCAATGGAGAGGCCTTGGTGACGTTTCCAAGCGAGGAGGCGGCGAGACAAGCCGTCGCCGAGAGGTCCACCCAGCTCTTCTACGGGCAGCAGGTCCACCTCGCTGTGTGTAACTGACCTCCCGACCGCCCACCTCACGCCTCTGTGACACTCCTGAGCTCTATTGCCATATTACTGCTGCGCTACACCAGGACCAAGAGCAACTACTGTAACTGCAGAGAGAGGACGCCGCTCATGTTTCTAGCCTCTGTCGTTCTAGTGTCTCGTTCTAAAAGTGAGCCTCCATTAACTTACTTTCAATGATTCTTTTGTCTGTGCGGAGATTCTTTCGGTTTTGAATGTGTACGATGTTTGACTTTTGGCCTTTTTTATGTGAATGCCAAGATATTGTTAAACCACTGATGGACAAGTGTCAAGCAGAGCTGCAGGGACTGGCGAAAACCAAACCATAGGGACCAGACTGTATAGTAACGTGCATGTCTTTTCTGTTTAAAGGATCGTGTAACAAGTTTCATGTTTCAGTAGCGCTTATTTTTTCTACTCAAATTAAAAGTGCATGATGAATTTATATTTTTATTACATTTCCTCGAAGAAAATGTCACGAATGGGCCGACAACAGCTTTCCAATAGCTGCTGCGCGTGTGACTTTGACTGTTTTTCTCTGGGCTAATGCTGTACTTCTGTTGACCAACACCTGGTTCTTTCCCCAGAGACACACGGGGCCAAACCTCTGGTAGATATCATTTGTTTTGGTGCAAGTTTGAGACTTGCATGAACTATGAACAATTTAAAATATATGAACCTGTAAAAAATAAAGTAGTGTGTGAAATATAAGTCTTGCAATGTGCTAGCTTTTTTACTTACAAGAGCGACCGGACATTACTTACATATAAAATATACCTAAATCAGTTTGGCTTAATGGCACAATATTGAGGGATTATATTCTATAGAGTTTAAGGTTGTGGTTCAAAGAAGCTGGAGAGTTGGTCAAATTTCTTTTATGATGTATTTTATTGATATACACTATTTAAAGCCTACAGTATAATGCAAAAAGCACTGCAGTCTTAAAAATTACAAAATGTCAACATACAAAATATACAAGAAATTACAATACAGGGCCTGGTAAACATGAGCTAAAACTATTTCCCTTACAGTTTTTACAATACCAATGTACAATATATAGGCATAGATGTATGCATTACATTATGCATATGTTGCATGCAACAATCCAATGTGTACCAATATTTTAGGAATGACATCCATTTGAAAATATCAAAGTAAAATTGTACTACAGGGGATATTTTGTTTGATCTTTGGTAGTGACACAGTGGACTCAGCTGGTTTTGGACGTCTCCGATACTTTTAACACATTCATATTTGTATAATAGCAATTTATCAAATGCCATTATTAATTTGCTAATTGCTGGTAGTTCTTACACATTAAAATGGTTTACATCATGTTTGTTATTTTGCATAGCCTTAATGCATGTGTTCTCTCTGTATATTACACAACAGCATTCACCCACACAAACTGCACCAAATCTGTTCCACTGTGTCGAATCCAGGGCATCAGCAGTTCCACTAACAGTCTAGTCTAGAGGCATCAAGGTATTTTGTAATATATATTTTTGAGTTTATAATAAGGCATGGGGCATTATTCAAATGCATAGCAAATTCATTACTTTACTTCAACCCACAAATTCCTCTCCGTAAACACTTGACCGTCGCATGCAGGAGTGGCATCGTCAAAAGCTTACTGTCTAAAAAGAGAATGCTGGACAAAAACAGTTTTACTATATCACTGCTCAGGTTGATGCTGCCAGGTTATTGCTGCCATTGGAGGCGAGAGAAGAAAAAAAAACATTGCTTCCTAATGCTGCCATAAAGGTAAAGTGTTTTTTTTTAGCAAATAGAAGGCACACAAAGGAATCTGAGAAACTAACTCATTATTGCTGGAGAGGCAAAAGCGCATCTTTGCAACACTTGGGGGCATCTGAGCTACAGGTGTATGCAGAGCCAATGGAACGGCTCCATAGCTCCATGTCGTCCTTTTCGTTCATGTGTTGCTATATCTTATCTTATTAAGCCAAAATGAGCCAAAAACACTCTTGTAACATAACAGACGCAGAAAGGGTCACAGCCTACACCATGCACTACGCACTAAACGAGAGTTGGTTGTGCAAATGAACAAAAGCTTTCACTACCGTTCAAAGCTGCTCAAATATTATAAGGCATTTGTTCAACTTGGCGTCGAAGAGGCTGAGACCGACAGTTACGCTCATATAGACAAGCCAGGAGATTAAAGACGTGGAATGTTGTGTACCGAAAAAACTGCATGGCCTTAAATCCAAACGCTACGATTAATTGTGCCGTGATTGCCAATACGCTACGAATATATTATTGGATTAGGGTTCTTTGAAGTCGACAGTGTGGATGCTTGTTATCGTCCATTGTGCTACTGAAGATCTGGCTCAGTGACCGCACACTCCTGAGGTTTGTACGGAGCTCGCAGAGGAGGTCATCGTTCGTAGAAGTCCTGCTGGTGAAGAGGGGCGGCAACAAACGCCGCTGTGAATGTGGACTTCTAAAAAAGATCTGTCTGCATGGCTCACGTCGCAGTGGGCTTGTTGGCTGTCGTCCTCTGGGGGTTTGTTGCTGCTCTGCTGCTCTCACGGCGGGTGGAGGAGCTTCTCTGCTTACGACTGGTTGTGAGCAGCAGCAGGACGTTGGGACATATCTCTGCCGATGATTTCATTCACTGAAACAAACAGAAATTTAAATGTGTATTCTTAGACATACTGCATCAATAACTGTTTCTAAAGGCAAATAATGTGTTGTTTTTAAGGACATTTATTAACATTTATGTACATTGGTCATCTGCTTCTTTCTGTGGTTGAATGGTTTGATTCTCTGATTTGTGTTGGTGAATCGACATCTTTGTGAAGTCCTCTGAGACCATTGCTGTTGCGCTGCAAAAAGTGACCCAATGTAAGGTAATAAATGCTTGAATCAAGTCTTGTTTATCTTAATTTGAGTATATTTTGACTTTCCTAAAACAAGATTTGCCCACGTAACAAGCCACTTTGTCTTATTTCAAGTGCTGTTGCAATTTATGTCTCATTCCAAGGGACACATTTCTTGAATTTTCTTTAGCTTGTCAAAATGTACTCAAATTAAGACAAAAACCACTTGATTTAAGCATGTATGACCTAATATTTTATCACTTTTTGCTGTGTGTGATTTAGGGCTATACAAAAAATGAATTGAATGTAGTTGTTTTTTTAGAAATATTGTCTATTGTTTCAACTTCACACACATTCAAAGGTAATACTACATCTGTGGAAATATATTCAAACAATGAAACCGTGTATACGTGATAACTTACATATAACTTTACAATGAACCAAAGACACGTTTGCAGACAAGTTTCTAACAGCCAGCAGAGGGCAGTCTTGTCCATTAAAGCTTGTGACCAAAACTAAGCTCACAATTTAAACTGGAAAACTTTGCAGATGAAAAAAAACAAATGAGTGACAATTACAAAGGTCAGTATATGTGGCCTTGACAACAGTGCTGGCAGTGGAGCAGAGCTTTTGCCTTTCACATGGACTGACTTTCCACACATGTCCTGCACAAACTCATTACTTCATTACATTTAACAGCAGTGGTCCATGCGCTCCTTTTCCCTGTAAAGCTGTGTCTAGAACAAAATATTGTGCTGCAGCTTAATTACTCCCTTAACTTGGTTAGAGCTGCTGACTTTGAAATAAATAACAGATTAGTGCTGTTCAGCCCTGCCGCCTTTTGTGTGCGTCTTCTACATCTGCTCCTGCTTCTATGTGCACAGGGGGACTACAGACACACAGCAGGTCACCCATAAAAACGCCTGAGCCGTGGAGAGAGAAAAAGGCAGGCTCGGGACAGGGGGAAGACCTACATTTGTTTGGAATTTATGGAAAAAATGATGTGAACGTTTTCCACAGGAGTGAGATACCCTGTGTTCACGGCTCCATCATATGTGGACCGCATGTGTTTGTAAGAGGCCAAAAGTCCAAATTGGTGTGAAAAGTCAGGGCTCGGCCAACTGGTTTGAGGTGTAGTCGGATTAGCAAGACCTCTGGGCCAATGTGAGTGTGGGAGGGTCGGGTCTACCGCTCGACCTGTTGCTACACGATACGCATGGATACGCTGTAAAAACTGCAGATTCCTCAGGCTAAGGGGGGGGAAAAAAAACACATAAAGGAGACTACATTTGTGTTGAATGCAGTCATTAAGATGAATTACAAACCAAAATGTGCTGTTCTAGCTTTTACAGTTTACTTTTTGATTGATTTATTTGATGTGTTACATTGGACAGACTAGATGTACTGCCTTTAGTGTTATAGTAAGACCATGCGAATTTTACACATTTGTCCAATAAAGGAGGCTTTTAGGACATATATATATATACGTAATGGCAGACATTTCAAATGTACAATTCATGGACATGTGTACGGCTTTGTTCTAGTTTCAGCCACAGTTTCAGGATGTTGAAGTCAGTTTGAAGTTTTAAGTCCGTGGGAAGTGTGTTCGACGGTCTGGCTCCATTCACCAATTTAACTTCTGAGTCCTACACTGGTCACCTTTAAAACTCGAATTAAAACAAGTCATGTGACCACTAGACTCTAAACTTTTCCCTGTGTTGTCTGTATTGTATTGTGTTATTTTGTATTTTATTGTATTGTATTGTATGTTGTCATTTCTTATGTATTTTCCTGCCCAGGGACTACGGATGAAAACTAGCTTGGTAGCTATAATCTGGCATATTTACGTTTGTTTTATACTGATGTTCATTAATGTGCATTGTCCCTATCAAATGAATAATAAAAAATTAAAAAAAACTTCCTATTCTCCATTCAGAACTGTCTGAATTAGATTGTGGCTAATTCATTTCTTACACTTCTTCAAAATATTACTCATGAACCTCAAGACTTCCTCGGCAGTGAGATTCTTTTTTTTTCCAATTCCAAAATGTGATCAACAAATACGACATTTAGAAATCTGTTTGACGAAGTGAAGTCAAAGCGAAACTAGTATTTACGAGCAAAAACGTGTCACAATATTGTCTCGTTCTGCGCTTGTTGCTTTGTGTCTGGCCACCATCACTCACATCATCCTGTTCGCGTGGGAGGCTCTTCCTTTCCCATGTCAGCCACACTTCACTATAACCTATACGTAAACACATGACCTTTCCACAAACACAGGCTTTGCATCTGTTGCCACCTTTCACTTGATTTTGTCTAAAAAGAAAAAGAAAAATCTGCACAATTGTTAAAAATGTGCATTCGTTCGTGTTACAATTTTAGCCCTTTTCTGTGCATTTCCACCACAACCCCACAGGCAAAGGGCAGACAACATGAAGTGGGCGTTTGCAAAAACAAGCATATCCCTTTCCGCTGTGCTGATTAGAATATTGCAGAGATATTAAAGCTGGGGTACATAAGTTTCAAACCACAAAAAAAACCAAACATTTTTCTCATTGCTAGTTTTCACATGTTCACGTATTCTTGGCCCCTGTCGTATCTTCAGCTTTTTTCAGACAGAAAAACCACAAAGAGAGGACCACCCTCACTCAGCCAATCAGCTCGCAGCGGCAGCCCAAAGCGTCGAATAGCGATTAGTATTTGGCGCCGATAGTTTGCAAAAGATAAGATAAAGACAGCATGTTGTGGCTTGGCTTATTTACGACTTTTTTCTGGTGAAACTAAAAAATGTACTGTACTGCTGAAAAAAATAAAATAAGTACCCTATTTTTTGACGACTAGAAATGTGACATAATTGATTTGGCGGGCTATATTTTCATCTATCTTCCTTCACTATAAATAAAAAAAAAAAATGTAATTAGCAATCTAGTTTTCTTCATGTCTAAATGGGACAAATTCCCCCTAGGTCTGACCGAATAGGAGAAAAAGACAAATGAGTGCTCTTGATTCGCGTAAATTATAGTTTTCTTCACTATAGTATTCAGTTGCAGTGTGGTTGTTTGAT
>JAPMNZ010848442.1:0-10430 GCA_029875035.1 Pomatoschistus microps | reverse complement strand
CCATAGGATTACATAGACAGGAAGTGAACGGGCTGGAACTGCGTTAACAGGAAATGACGTCACGCCTCCCCGTGCATATAGCCCATTGGGCTTCGCTTCATTAAAAGTGATATTTCTCTAAGGATTATAGTCTTCAACCTAATAAACATAAACTTGTAAATCTGTAAATTTATCGAAAGTGAGATCAATAAAGTTAATCTTATCGTAAAGAAGAATGCACTTAAACCTGGAAATGCTGGTTGGGTTGATGGTGGCTGTCGTTGCTCTGCTTGTCTGAGCTCCACCACATCTCCATCCTTTACTCCATAATTCCCCAAGGCACGGGTTGGGTCTTTCAGCTGCTGTTCTACATAGACTATCTGAAAATGTAAAAAAAAGTAGTAGTAGTTATTTAAATAAACGCAAGTAATGACACACGTTACAAGAACAGGACTGTGTCCATAGTATTGGTGCAGAAATACAACATAACAGTAGGTAAGTAAGTAAATTTTATTTATGTAGCGCCTTACACAGACCAGAGTCACAAATCAATTGTTGTGCATTTGTCTCTCACTCCACACAGAGATGGGAGCGGTATTACCTTAATGCATGCCAGACCTATTGAACTTATTTTAGTGGTAAGGAACTCTATCACGGCACCGCCAGCGGAAGTACCTTCTTTATTATATCACGATATAGTATGACATCCTTAACTGCAGTTAAATCTTTCCACTTTTTGGATCTTAAGTTCATGTTTCAAATAAATCAGTACATTGATACTACAAATGTCTAGACTACATACAATTGTCATGTTTTGAAGTCGAAAGAAAGTCGATCAATATAGTCTGTATCATGCTAGCAGAGGAGCTAAGTAGCTATTAGCTGTGATTAGCTGTGGTTAGCTCGGAGACTCCTCACCTGGATCTCAGACGCGGGGACGCCAGACTCCAACTCACACAGAGCCACAAAGTCTCTGAGCTCCAGCTCCGGAGACACGTCCAGAGAGAAGACGGTCTCTGGACGGTCTAGGGGGACGCAGAAGACAGTCACCAGCATCGCTCTGACGGGACTCAGCAGAGAGACAAGAGACACTGCTCCTTCTGTGAGATACAAAGGAAAGCCAGGGTAATGTTCAGCTTGTATACAATTCATATGTTAATTCTGGTAAAGAATAGAACCATCCAGAAGCCAAGGTTTGCATGGTACTTACTAAGGTGAAGAAACTAGAAAGTATCTGGTTAAAAAAACAAGCAAAACAACATCGGTATCGGTTTCACATACACACGCAGAGTCGATTTTCGGCATGTCGAGAAAAGAAATCTTCTTTCAGGTTTTAGATCCATGATCTCAGTGCACACTATAGCGCCACCTGCTGGAGAACGACAATAGCAGGACCGGTGGAAATCCTATAAACTAAATGGATGTACCTTGATCATGAAATGCTACTTATATTGGAAATTGTGGCTTGCAGCTTGTAAAACCCCCAAACATTTCAGAAAATGTTAATATTTTGGTAACGAACTGCCCAAAGCACATATCTACATAAAATGTCACGTCACGTTTTAAGATGAATTACTGAAATAAATAAATTAAAAGAAGATATCCAACATTTATGAGTTTCACCTGTAATTGACTTTAATGATAGAACATCAATGATGAATAATTATTTTATCTTATTTCATGAATCCTTTTAAAGTTGCTTCAAGTTCCCTGATATTGGGCAGGAACTGGGACTTGATGTTGGCAATCCAGAACATCCCAAACCTGCTCAATGAGGGACGAGTCTGGAAGTTGACTGTGCAAGAACTATCAGTATTGATGATAGTATGTGATTTGCCTTACTAAATAAAAGATATATGTTGCTGGTTGAACAGTAAAAAGGAGATAATATGTCAAATCTTGTTAATAGGTACTTTGGGAAACAAACCCCCTTCCAATTAAAGGTCTTTTGAAATTAAGACTACACTGGCATACAAAAAGTCCATGTGTGTTTTTCACTTTTCTGCAGTTTCCAACATGCATTTGCATACTGCGGTGCACTGTGGTTTCGTTTGCTCTAGATGTTTCCAGATAAAATGGATGCGAATCAGTCTTATGAAAAACATTTGAGTCACTGAGAAAAAGCCATTACATCACTCATTAAATATGTATGAACCTTGAAATTCAATTTGGTTTTAGAATCCCCTGGCTGTGTTCACACGGGGTGCATCGGCTGCCTGTGCTTATTCTCTGAAAATGTGGTTTCTCAAATCAATTGTATTGGTTTGGACTGTTTATGCACTAACACTGGCCTCAACTGATTTCAGATGCTCAAAAGGTAAGATCATTTAACCAACCATTTCTACAACTATGTTCAGTATTAGAGTATAATTTAGGTCTCTATGGTAGTTGGCAAGAGATTGAACTTAAACTAGAAAGAAGTCAATCGCATGTAAATATCACTCATTGATACTCTAAAGTTGAACTATGTCCAACACCATAATGCAAAATTTTATTATTCTGGTTATGTACAGGTCAAAGGCTGGTGGTGCCAAGATCAAAAGGAACAAAGACTTGTGCTGTTTGCCCACCAGGTTACTTCCAGGATAAAGAAACACAATCTCAGTATTGTAACCCATGTAGTAAATGTACAAAAAGTATGTCATCAATACTATTTTTTGTCTCATGTTTGAATGGCTTTTTTGCTCATTTTCTATGTAATTTGTTTCACTTGAGGCCGTGGGAGTGAGATTTTGGAGCCGTGCTCAGCAGAAAGAAACACAAAATGCCAATGTCGTGAAAATTTTGAAAGGATTGAAAATGACTCGACTACCTGCAGATGTCCCAGTGGGTTTATTGAGCACTTACAAGGTATGTATGTACGGGCCTGTTCTTTTTATTGAAAAATGTATAACCTTAAGTAACAAAGCAAATTTGTGGCAAAACTTGAATATTGTTTACTGATATTATACAGAGATGGTCCTACTGAGTGACTCACAGGTTTCTTGAGACTTTTTCTTTTAAAATATGAACAGTATGTGTGAGGATAGTCAGTGATGGGAAGTTTTCCAAGATGTCAAGAAAGATTTAAAACTGTAACTGAGAGAAATATTTGACAACACAGTATGGATCTGTACACAAACAGGATTTAGTTCAATATAAGGGCAATATCTCTCAGATGTGGATTTTTAATGAAAGAATCAGGCAAGGTCAGATTCCAGTGCTTTGGTATATTTATTGTCCATTGGTTAAAACTCAAACATTTGAGCGCAGCCAACATGGATCCTCATATGCGTTCCATTCTTTAGACTTTAGGCGATAAGCAATAGTGGTTCTGTCTCAATAATTACTGATACAGACAAACCTTATATTGTCTGGTATAGGTGAACCCAATACTTTTAATTCTACTAAGAAGACAAGATGAATCTTCCTAAACTAATTACTGATACTAACTGTTTTTATTTTGGTACAGTTTCTCTTTTCCCCATGGATGCTTTAGGCAAGAAAAGTGTATAGCACAATTCATAAAAAAAGAAGGAAACATTTATAATAATCAGTAATCAATCACAAAACAACATAACAACAGAATATAATCAATAGTATATTCATTAATTGAAAGGAACACATGGTAAAATTGTCAGTTGCCGGCTGTTCCAGTTTTTCAGCTAAACAGAAGTATGAGCTGCTGTAAAGCTACAGGTGTTGAGACCTGCTGTAGACCTGATTGTAGTCAGGACTCAATCTTCAGCATTTTGATTGTACTGAAGCTGTGTATAGCTCGTTTTGAGAGACCAGTAAACAAGCCATTGAAGTAGTCTAACCGACTGGATACAAATGCACGAATACAAATCTCCAGGTCTGCTTTAGACACTATATTTTTGATTCTGACCATGTTTTTAGATGGCAAAATCCACTGATGTTATTGATACTCTAACTTAATTTCTGGGTTTTAGAGAAAGACCTCAGTTGGCAATCATCTCAGTAAGAACAAATCTGATTTACTGATTTCATAACTATGTTTACAGATTGTGTGAAAAAAGAAACAAGACTAACAAAAGAGACGACCTCAATCCATGTAAATCACTTCCAGACCTCTGTGACGACTCTCCAGCCAAACGAGGGGCCCTCAACTCAAACCACTGTGCAGGACACCACGACTATAGAAGAGACGACAGGACAGACAACGAGAGATTCACACACTTCTGAGATTTGTAAATATCACACATAAATATACTCTAAACAACTCACTCAAATTAAATAATTGAAACCACTATGATCATATACAGTTACAAAACCTTTATTTCTTGCCACAATGCCACAATACCATGTTATTGATCTAATCTAACGAGAAGAATGCATGTTGTTGTGTGAGAATAAATGATTGGTGGTTGAAAAGGCACCTTGTCCATCTGCCAGAATGTACGGAACCCGAAATAACCCCATATGCATTACATTTGTACCCACAACTGACTTATAAAATTATACTCATGTAATGCAATGTCTTATTAGTGAAGTTACCACTTTTATTATGTATTATGCCTTTATATTATCTTATTTTTTACTTTCTTTCTTCTTTTCAGTATGGGGCTTTATGGTCGTTGCATCACTTGTTCTGATGGGTTTGATCTGTATATATATAATACTCCAGCGCATGAGGAGGAGACCAGAGCAAAGTATGTACACAAAGTGTGGGATCAAACCTGAACACTCTAAGCACTAAATAATATTAAGGTTTATTTACAGAAAGAAATACTTCGTTTCGGACCCCAGTAGAGGAAAGTGGAGATGGCAGCAATGATTCACTCAAACAAAACCAAGAAGAACCGTGAGGATGACAACCAACGAGATATTCACAACCTGAGATACTGAAGGAGAAGGAAAAAAACATGAATAATGGAATTTTAAATTCAACTACTACTAATACTACAGTATGGGCAAATACTAATGAGTTCAAAAATATATGTGTTTTTATTTGAACTATTTTGGGGCATTTCTCTAATTTTTTTTACGCAAATTGCATGTTTTTGTATCGCTGCTTTTTATTCATATTTAGGAAAACTTTTTTAGAATTTCTTTTGAAAATTATTTTAACACTTATTGTTTAAAATGAACCATTTGCTTCATCCAACCTCTTTTCAAACCAGGTACATGTTTATTTGTATGTCATATTGATATATGTAAAAATAAGCATTGTGCAGGTTGTAAATAAATAAAATAGATAAATATTATAGGGATTGTCCTGTGCGTCTGATGAAAACATGTTCTGGGATTTCCCCTTGTGCACTCACACACTTCCTGATACACTTATTACACATTTGGAAACTGACGTCAAGAACATAAGTTTCACAAAAGGCTCTCACAGATTTTCCCCATGAAGGTTCCTGCCCCTTTATTCCAAGTATGAAATTTAATGTAATTTTGCAGGTTTTATTATTAGATATCATGTAGATGAAGATTTCTGCAGTTGTTGAGCAAATTCAATTGGGAACTTACTGCCACAACCTGGTGCAACATCAAACAAAAATACATGAAAAATATATAATTATAACATACAAGAATTGTATTTATGTTGGTAGGACAGAACAGTGCTAAGTTGTGAATGTGTAGAACATTGAATGAAGCCTCCAGAAAGACATATTTTCTCCTTTCTCTTGTTAAAACCTATCATCCCTGATTATAGACTAAATCTAATTCATTTATTTTTAGGCTTTATCTGTTATGGGAAATGTTGCACATTGTATGCTCATTTTCTCAGAAAAAACACTTTCACTTTACTATGAAGTTCGAACATTGAATCCAATAAGTAATTATTTTTTATTTATCTAGGAAAGTCCAATAAAGATGAATCTCTTTTTCATGGGAGTCCTGGCCCCACAGAGAAAGGGGCAGTAGTGGTGTCAGGGAGGGTGTTGTGGGGGACCATTGTACATGGAACCCTATGCAAACACAGGGAGAACATGCAAACTCCAGGCAGAAATACCCCATCTCGAGGTGGAGTCTCAAGATGAGATAAGACAGAATGAAACAAGAGAACGTTTATTTGTGGGAAAATGTTGATGTAGCAGTGCAGTAAAGTAAGCAAGAGCAGACAGATGGCACACAAATACATGGAGTAATAAATATATATAAATATAGATGTAATTAGCAGCAAAGTGATAGGAATTAACAGAAGTGACAAGTAGTAATTGCAGTACTATATTGCACATTCCAACGTTGCAGTATTGCACATGATTGCAGTATTTACTAGTTACAGATGAATGGTAAGTAGGAGTTTGGAGAGTTCATGGAGCATGACTATCGGTAAGCCTCAAAGAGATTCTGGCAAACCGCCTGGTGCCTCAGGAGGAGGAAGCAGTTCTTTGCCAACACCATGTACGGGTGGAGAGATGCTGATCCCTACGTCACGTCCTCCGTCCCGGAGGCAGAGGCTAAGGATGTCGGGGCGGATACTTCCATCTCCCTGGCTGAGGTCACCAAGGTGGTGAAGAGGGAGCTGAGCCGAAAGGCAAAGCTCTCGATTTACCAGTCAATCTTTGTTACCTGTCCTGACATAGGTACTGAGCTTTGGGTAATGACTGAAAGAACGAGATCACAGATACAAGCAGTCAAAATGAGCTTCATCCGCAGAGTGGCTGGGTGCTCCCTTAGAGATAGGGATTATTAAGTGCAGAATATTGCATCAAAATGCAACAATACACATTGAAGTATAGATTAAAGATAAATTTGAAACATGGGTTATGGATGCACATTTAACATATTTTTTATTATTAACTGCAAACTACATATTATGAGATGACATTCTTACAATGTAAAAATGGCAATATAATTATTAAGAATTTCAGCCAGACAACTAAAAGAATGCGGTTAAAACAAGTATGAGAATGTATAAAGGGCCCAAATCACGGTTTTTTACTTTTCTCTGCTTTAAACGTAATAACAGTGCTATTTGGCCTTCATACAGATGCCCAGAGCAGTTTATTCATTGATTCTGTCGATCTGAGCGATCTGTCTCCTTCACCCTGGAGAGGCCGTGAAACTCTCAGGTCCACTTCAGTGACGATACCACTCTGATTACGCATATGACGCGCATAAGCATGTTTGCTTTGTATTTAAAATAGTTCTAAATACTTTTGTCAAATCGGGGTAAACACTACACAATAAGTATGCTGTTTCTTGTCAAAAAAAATAAAAATAAAAATAATAGTAAAAGCCGGCTGTAGGTGATTGACTGATCAAACAGTGAATCAGAGCGCACAGCCAGTTCCCAAGCCCGGCTCCCGAGTCCAGCGTCTGTGGTAAGGTCCAGCGGACACTTTCTGTTTCACACAGATTATTATCACACATGTGTATAGGATTAACTGTGAAACATGAAGAAAAGCGTAATATAGGACCTTTAATAGCTGCTTGGATAAGAGGTCCCCCTCTGTGTCATCATCTTTCACACATCTTGTGTCCTTCCTACCGCAGAATGTGGGGTGGTTAGAAGTGTGACTGCAGAGGTGCAGCCTTTTACAGTCACACTTCAAAAGGCTGAACCTCGTCAGAAAACCTCGTCAGAGACTCAGCCTTTTGGTTTCGTCTCTGATGTGACGAGAGTGTGACGCCACTGCCATATTCATCAGGGATTGGTAAACCTTTAAGGTGAAGGTCATTCTATGAATTAAATTCAAGCACAGAGAAACGTCACAAGGGACAAACCAGATGCGTTAAAGTACAGAGGTCATATCTAGGCAAGGCAAGTTTATTTGTATTGCACAATTCATACACAAGGCAACTCAAAATGCTGAACAAAACAAGATGGCATTAAAATCATAAATAATCACTGTACATACAAAATAAATATAAAAATATAACATTCCTCAGTTATGTGCACAGCTAAACAGAACTGCCTCACATATTCAGGAAGATTGTTCCAGATTTTTTGCATAAATTGAAATGCAGCCACCCCATGTTTAGTTCTGACTCTGGGCACCAGCAGGAGTCCCGTCCTGTGCTCCTCAGAGTCCGGGCCGGTTCATATGGCACTAACATGTCACTAATGTACTTTGGTGCAAGGCCATGGAGAGACTTGTACACATGTAGATGTTGTAAAGTCTGAGCCACAGGAATCCAGTGCAAAGACCAGAGGATATTTAATTCATATTTGTTAAATGTACCCTCTAAATGAAAACAATCGTTATAAAGGATCATGATTTTCGCGGTTGTTCCAAAGGATTTTTGGGGTCACTATATATATGATAAATATAATAATAATGATAGTAATGACAATAATCATTATCTATTGGTAACTCACACTAATCCAGGGTCTTGTAGGCACCCCTCAAGAACACCTCCCCAGACAGGCATCTTAAACGGAGGCTGTGGATGAGAAGTAGATCTACCCCATGCTCCTTCGTGACTTGTCCTTTTGACCATTATTCAAAGCTCTAATGTCATGTCTGACTGGTAAATTGTAAGTGTTACAAACTCCTAAATGATTTACATTTTCATTGCAAAGGTTCTGAATATACTCAACATTTGATCATGATGGTTTTTCTATAGCTTTTTATTGAAATGTTTGAAATCACCTTGTCTCATAATGCATCTATTGCTTGTGATGGTCTTTCTAAAGATGCTTGACTCCCACTTCCTAAATTTAAAGCGTTGACCTAAACCACAGTGTTTCAGTTGCACGTCACAAACAGCAAAGATAAAAACTGTGAGAGGCGAGTTGTTGTGTGTCTGTCAAAATGAAATACTTGCACTTATGCCTCCAGCTCCTCTGCACACTGGGAGTAAATGGACTCATCATCACCTGCAAAGATCAGCAGATGGAAATAGATGGAAAATGCTGCGACGCGTGCGCTGCAGGTAACTGACAAAATCAAATGAAAATAGCTAATTCTAAATGTTATGTTTGTTCAATTGTTTTATTAATTGATAAACCAGCATTGTTGCACTTCTGGAAGAAATAAAATCAGTGTGTCATTTTATATCATTATAGACAAATCTCAGTTTGCAATATGGCAAAGGGATCATCAGAGTTTCAAAGAGATTCTTACTGCATTAAAACAAGAATTTATCTAAAATATGAATAACATTTAATTTACTTTTTGCTGGTAAAGTTTTCTTTTCTTTTTGATTTATAAAAGATATGGCCTGCAAGAAAAACAATATGCCAGATTAAGCCAAATTTCAATTGTTTTAATATAATTAAAGTAATAAATTTTACTTCCTGAAATACGTTTGTTCCAGCTCATTTCATGAACAATGCATTAATTGAATAATGATAATAATAATCATAGTAACCATGGTCTTAGCTTTAAGTACTTGTTTCAATGCAGCTGTCAAAACCACTGTAAATTCAAATGAAACTGGCCACATCTCTCCAGAGTGACTTTTCCAAAACAGATTATTTAATTTACTTTATTTAGCAGGGACAATGCAGTCGTACATATCTGAAAAAGAGGCCACCGTACAGAGTGTATAGTTAACACTGAGTTAACAGTGCAACAAAAGTGATCTTACATGTAGACATTCCTACATACGTGACAAGATACCCGCACACAAATAAGCACACATGCAGAGAGTTGCACACAATCACACGATCCAAGACATTTTTAATTGGTTTGTTTTATGCCACAACGTGAGTCTTAATGTGAGCAACTTTAACCCTGATATTCACTTTAGGTCAGTGGGCAGTTAGTTCCACAGTTTGGTGTTTGTGTTGGAGAAAGCAGACAGACCAAATGTGTGTTATGTCTAAATCTATACAATTTGGAAACACTGTTGTGGATTACATCTGAGTATATAATATCCACAAATTCCCTGTCATTTCTTTTACAGATTCCACAAATAATATATCAAATTAAATGGCGACATGGTTAAAAATACTTACTTTTTTAATGATAAGTCAAGTTGTTTAAGTGTTTCTGAATCTCAATGGAAATTCCCTATTAAATAAAGGTAAACAAGATGAAGAGTTCAATTTTACTTTAAAATAGTATATGTGCAGTAAATGTAGACTAATATTGTAACATGAAAAGCAATTATATATTGATCGTCCTAGTAGATCATGATTGCATTTTGATTTGTTGGAACGTCATCTTAGTTCATTAATTGATCATGCAAATTATAATCTGTTTATCTTCTGCAGGTGAATATATGGAACAGCCCTGCTCTAATACACACCAAACCAGATGTCAGCCCTGTCCGTCAGGCTTCTTCGCAGACCAGCCCAATTTTTTTGACCGATGTGAAGAGTGTCGTTCCTGTGAACAAGGTAACACAGTTAGTATTCTAGTATTTGTTTTAACAGGTAATAAAGTCCTACATTTACCAAGAAAGTGTGCGGTTTGCATTGTGTTTACAGAGTATTCTCGCAGATGTACCCCCACCACAGATGTTAAATGTTCGTGTGGCTCTGGCTTCCTGTGTTCTGACAATATGTGCTCAACTTGTGAGAAAGGAAACAGTGTTAGAAGTGAAAAAAA
>JAPMNZ010848338.1:0-11747 GCA_029875035.1 Pomatoschistus microps | reverse complement strand
CTCTTCTATGCATCCAACCACCCCTTGACACACAAACCCTATTTTTCTCTTGTTTCCTGGCCCTAAATTCCTCAGTGCAGCCCTGCCAGGTTTTAATAGAGGCCTTGGCTCGTAAGGCGGCCTATAAAGGCGGTCCCATGGCTGGACTGGAGGCCCCAGCCCGGCTGGCCCACACTTTATTGGGACTCGGTCACCTTGGGCAGCTATTCACACCACCAGCTGTAGCTCCTAGCCCATAAAAAAAGCCAATCATAAAATAAAAAACAGGGAGGCTCTAAAATTCTAACTTTTACTGCTCCCACCTCCCCCTCATACCTTCAATGGAAAGCATAGAAGACTAGCCTAAACTTAACCTACATACCCCTCCCCACTGCTCGCTCACACCCAAGGTTGAGGCAAAACCCACCAGCTTGGCTTTTACAAGAAAAGGGGACTTCAAAAAGAAAAAGAAGCATAAAAGAGGAATTTGATCAAAACGAAGAAGGGGGAAGGTTGCAGTTGCTCCTGAGGGCAAGTCTTGTTCAAGACCAAGATGACCATTACCATTGTGGCAACAGCTGCTATGCCTACCCCGCTACCTCACTCATGGCACAACAAAAGTATATCAGACATACTCATATTCTATTTTTCGTTTTTGCCTGCTGCTTAGACATCTGCTTTTCATATGCTTTTTATATTTGACAATTGAAAATCCGCATTGAAATTCTTCCTTTGAAAGCCTCAGTTTGCTGGAGGCAAGTATGCTTTCCATTAGTTTTCAAACCAATCCAAAAGCCAAATGTGCAAATCAATCTAAAACAAAGTTTGGGGCTAGTGAAGGTTCCTTCAGCAAGTCTCAAATCTCCTTGACCAGAAAATAAGAAAGCCGCAGGGTCAGTGGAAGAACAGAAACCCTGTGAACGTGCCATGAACCTCTTTGTTTATGCAATAATAACAGCAGCAAATGAGGCTCCAGACCCATTGATGACAAGTCTTTAGAAAAGAACAAACCATATGTGGCGTCAAGTAACAAACATTGACGGATATTGCCTAAATGGAGGGGCCTCTGAGAGAAAGACTCACTTCAGGCTCGAACATGTGGAACCTGGTTTGTGCCAGGGAACCTGACTCCTGTCCCTTCCCCTTTTCAGACGGCTCAATCAAAACGTCCCGCACCACTTACCCGTAGGCACCACAGAGAGAGTGCATTCAGATAAGCGCTCAAGCCCCTTTCCGCACTCTCCTTAACTGAGCTCATCACTGTTTAGGAAACAAAGCTTACTGAAATGAGATGCCTCCTTATCAGCGTTCTGAGGTCTGGGGGCCACAATTTGCATGACAATTTGCCACCCGAGTCCTGCAGGACACTGATGGACGGGTGAGATATGAAGAGACGATAGGGTGCTGTCTCTTGTTCAACAAGAGATCACAATAGAAATTTATCAGAAGCCCCTGTTCATTTTGGAAGTATCATTTTACTCCATAATCTCTTCTCTCAATGCTTTCCCTGCTCAAGTGGTCCAGCTGCATAGACCAGACCTAATCCCAGTGACATACAGCCCACTATTCACTGGTATTTAGCTCCATACATGCATACATGAGGAGGATAATATCCCGTTACTACTGAATGTCTAATGTCTAAGAACCACAGTCCATCATTCCCAACAATCTCATTAGCTGTGAAATGTAACTGCACATGACAGAAATAACTGTTTAGCTAAAGGTGACTCCAACTAGGTCAATTACATTAGATTCTAGGTCAAGTCAAGTGGGCTGCCCAACATCCCTGTGGGTTCACAGTCCCCAGAATGGGTATAGAAAATAAAATAATATGACAGAGGATAATATAGAAGAATAGTTATGAAAACACGAGGGCTGCCTGTTGTTCAACCGACTGGAAACAGTGTGTTACTCATGTGTGTGTGCAAATGCTTTCTCTGCAGCTCTGTTTTGTGTTGCAATACACCATTTTTAACAGAGCTGCATATGACAATCTGGCAGAGTAACAAGTATTCTTTCACAATAGGCCAGCAGAGTCTGTCTACGTGACTTGGTGGTGTGATTGGATCTTGACGAGGACAGAGTTCTGTAAGCCCTGTCGAGGCACGAGTGCTCAAACTTGAAAGCTGTTTTCATTGTGCCAGTGAGAACAGAGCTTTGTACAGAAAAAAAAACATGTGGGAGTGTATGGAGTGCATGTCATTTGTATGTGCACACTCTCAGCAGCCCGGATTTGATTTTCAAATATACGGTACTCCTAACAGGATATTTTGCTTGTCCCAAACATGATATTGACTTGAAATGTGAGGCTGGCATTGTCCTTGGGTTCCTTTAAAAGCCCCTGGGTTTTGGGCTCTTTGTTTGTACAAACCCAGCCATAAAGCTTGCATCTTCTCGTCAAATGTGCAGAGCAGTAAAGAAATGACTTGGAGTTGGCGTGTGAGAAGGACACAGTATAGACCTCAGTGTGAACAGAGGGGTGGTACAGGACCAGACTGTGGTGGCAGAAGGAAAGCAGATTGAGGGTATAGTGAACAGGGGGTGAAACACTTGCTGGCATAGAGGGAGCCGTTTGGTGCCCTTGGCTTTGGCGAAGCACACAACTCTGCAGGGAACTATGAATGAGCATCAAGAATATGACAGACTTCTGTAAAAGAGACTGTGACCACGCCCATGTACGCACTCTCCTTTCAGTTCTCTGCCTACATTTTCCTGCCATCCCTCTGTGGTTTTTGCTACAAGGTCCTACAAACACACTTCCTTCCCCTTTTAAGTAGCACTCTTTCCGGAGGATCTCACTACTTTTATGGTCATTCATATGTGTCCCTTTATCCTAAAAACTTTGTAAAATGGCAGGTTTCCCATAAGTCAAACAATGTTGCCTTTTTGGAGAAATGGTTTATGTATGTGTAAAGACTAATGTTTCAGGCAGAGCGAAAGGAATGCGTTTAGTTAAAAGAAGGGGGATGCTTTCATTAGAGGTGCTGAGCTGTAACACCTTTCAACAGCTGTCAGAAAGCTCATTACCGAAGCAGAAACACACGCACACAGACCTGGTCTTGCAAAGTGGGCCTCCAAACACCCCTTTAAAGTACAGTACACCTAAGAAGGGGTGTGCTTTAGTGGACCAACACATGCAAGATTAAGAACAATTCATAGAAACAGAAACACAGCCTATAAATACATTGGTTGTAGGTCTTGGAATGTTGTCCTATTGAAACAGAAGAACTGTGACAAACTTTATCTTTAGAAAGTCTTCAAGTTGAGCAGGGCAGAAAGGCAGCAGGTGGGATACGCTAAGACTGTCCAGAGGGCACAATTTAGAAAATGGAATTACCCTACAGTACAGTTGTGCTCTCAAAATGGCCTTTCTTCTTTACAACACCTCATAAAGGGCCTTTTGATATTTCTTGAAGGAGCCAGCCAAGGGAACATTTGGCAGCAAACACCCCCTCCTTCCTGCACCAAACAACCTTGTCAAAAAGACACTCAAGTTGTGCCCACCTCTTGCTTGTACTTTATGAACTTTACTTTATGCAAAGTTTCCTCCAAATACCCCTGTGCAAATCCAAGGAAGGAGCTATTAAAATGGGCAGAATGAAAGGAAACTGAATGACAATGAAAGGGCTGGAGTGAGAGGTTTTTACAGCTTGTGTGGGGACAAAGCAGACAGTCAAGTGCAGATCTGTGGAAAAAATGTGCCCCCTCATCCCTGTGGTGAGCTCCAGCTGACTCCTCGTCTGCCCACCAGAAGAAGCAGAGAAGCACTACTCTTCTTCTGTGACTGGAGCTTGAACTCGAACCTGGCAATCTGGTGGAGGAGAAGGCCATTGATCATGTCATGGGGAAAGGACAACTCACAGAGAGGCAAGGAAGTGGTGAGAGGGCACAGGCAGACAGGCGTGGTAAAAGAGAGCAGAGTCATCGAGGGAAGTCGGCCTCTTTGATCCAGTGTGTGTTTCTTAGCCTTGCAGACTTCCTCTCACCATCTGCAGTCCGGCTCTCACCTGTCTGTCTCTGGCACAGCCACTAACACTCATTCAATTGCTATTGCTTCCTTTCTATAACAATAGAAACTCACAAAAGTAGAAGTAGCCCGGGATTGGAGCTGCAGCCTGCACTGTCAGAGGAAGTAAAGGGAAAGGAGGATAACATAAACAACAACAGTAGTATTGACTCTGTCTCACAGGGGAAGCCCTGTACACCAAAGCCTCTGAAGATGTTAAGTGGACAAGACACAAATAAGCCCTCTGTAGCGCTCTGTGGAAGATTTTACATATCTTTAGATAGATACATTTAGCTTTTTCAGTTTTCTAAATGACAGTTTTGAGCTCCTCATGTGACTGTAGGAACAACAGAAACTCAAATCACTATTGCCTGAGCATATCTGAGTTCATTTGGCAACTGCAAATACTTTACATAACCAACCACAAGACACGGAAGAAGATGTGTGGCACTTTGATTCATTTCCGTTCAAGTGTGGGAGGTTCCAGGCAAGTTGTGGGTATTCAATACATTAATCCAGAGACCAATAGTAACACATCTTACAGCAGATCATATGTTTTAATATGTCTTGTTTACATTTTATTTTGTATCATTCTTTGGTGTCATTTAATTTTGTATGTATTGTTTTATTTTCTCAAACATAAACAGGTCTAACCAGAAACACCTTCAAGATGACGCCGCAGCATATCAATGTGCTTTTCATACACTCCCTTATGTCCTAGACTCTAACTGCCAAGTCTGCTATGATCCAAGATACTATGTTAATACTATGTTCTGAATGGACAGACAAACTCAAATGTTTTCACAAATGGACAAAGGTCTGAGATATTAACTAGTACACAGCTTTCACACCTGTTCCTCTTCAGCCATACTACAGGGAAAATACACAGAAAGGATGCAGTGCTGACAGTCACAGGCGAATAAGAACAAAAACAAATGATTTATATAAGTATACAAATGATCTAATTCGTCATCCCCACAAAAGTCGTCATGGCAGTTGCATCTCTGCATAGATGTATTTGACTAATGATGCAGAGAAATCATCATCCCCCTCCATATCACTCCCCAGTATTTAGTATTTCTGTATTACACGACCCACCCTCTCGTGCCAAATGTGGTGAGCTGAAGAAACATGCTCTCTCACATAGTATACAGGTGGGGTTATGTAGGCCCCCTTACTTTCTCATAACACTGAGCCACGGCAAGGATCGAGCCAGTCCGTCAGTCAATAACACAGGCGTAACAGGACCGTTCAATTCACAAGCCTCACATATGGCTTCCAACTGACATTCGGCCTCCACTGCATGCATGCACACTAAGTATACATGTGTTACTGTATACGGCATGCAAGGGGCTGTGCCAAAATCCATGCCCTTAAACATGGAAGGGTACGATGGTGACATAAACACATCCATCCAGAACCTGCCAAAAGGTCCACGCCTCCACAAAGGCAAAAGTGCCTGTCGGGCAGAAAGCTGGTCTCAGTAAACAGCTACAATAGCAGCAACCAGACATGGGTATTAGAGTGTGCAGCCACAACGCCACTGGGACAAGGGCTGCACCTTTTTGGAAAAATATGTTATTGGGATTATTCTGACCAGCGATGAGATTCGATAAAGGATATACACAAATGCTTAAAATGTGGGATTTAGGTTTGCCAATGGAAAAAAAAAATTGTCTCATTTTTAACGAAAAGTTATAAAAATGTGTCCATGCTTTATAAAAAGGCAGTATTTCTTCTTATTTATTCAGTGAACAAACTTATTGCAGAATAAGCCATATTCTATTTATGATTACTTAATTTGTGATTTTGTTTTTGATTACACATGTTTTAAAGCCTATTGCTTGAATGTCCATAACTTGTATGTTGTGTATTACTTGTAGAATATATGGCAGGCAAAAAGGATAACGTAGTTTTGAGGCGTTACATTCTCAGTCCACATGGTTGTTTTATTTACAGCCGTGCGACTGACGCTGCTGAGGGGCTATAAACTGTTATTAGAGCAGACGTGGATTCTCGCATGGGCCTGAGGAATCCAAACCATCGCTGTGCATGACTTTGACACAGTCACAGCTGTATGGATCCCCAACACCAGCTACACTTGTACCAACACTTTTTGTACATAATTGAGTTTATTTAATCCACAAGCCACACACAAAACATGACAGAGGGCTATTTGATACTGTAACACTCTCTTTACCTCAGAGCTCCAGTTTAGTGCATAAGTGATGTTCACAGAAATAGTAATTCCTTCTGGAAATAGATTGTGTGTCAATTTCCTTTGAATAATAGCAAGGGGTCATTCGGGTATTTCACATAATCGTTTTCAGAGACTTTCAAACATATCAATTACAGCTCACTAACCCTGGACCAGCTGACTGCTCCAACTCTAGATCATTTCAGTGGACTTTATCTCAACAAAATCAAATGACATACATGTAACAACAGTGATAAGTCCTGATTACAACTACTTGGATAAGAATTCTATTGCACTCTCGCATGCTGCCACCCTCATCTATTTTCAGAACTGCCCCCCTCTCCCAGAGGCATTTTAATCTTTTAATTGAATCTTTTGTAATTATAATGAAATAAGAACAGACTACCAGAAAATGGGAGTGTACAAGTGGTGACAGAAGAGATTTTCTTTCAGAGAATTCTGTGATACGTCCTCCTCTTAACTAGCTGTGTAGTAATTCACATTTGCGTGGCACATTAGAACAAAACAAAGAGGAGAGCAGAGGTCAGACCAGTGCGATAGATTATTGCAGGCAGAGAATCATGATCAATGATTAGGAATATAACATCGGCCCTAATGTTATACTTTTGTGTCTCACTCAACACAAGGTAGAATGTGTTTAGTGAGAAAAGCACACTTCTCCTTGTTCTGACCCTGGAGATCTACTAAGTGTAATTGCCTCATTTATCTAAGCAAATGAACATTGACTCAGAGGGCATTGCTCTGTACGGGCTCTCTCAGATGGCTTCACCGGTAGTTGACTAATTCAGTTCTCATTGACATATGACTAAATCAGTGTCCATTATACGTACATACGGGGCAGCTCAGATGTAGTACCAGCTCAGTGGCATAAGGCACTTAAGAGCATTACACAAGTCAGGCTGATGGAGGAGGTCTCTCTTTCAGTTTGCTGACAAGGCTGCCACACATGGTGTAGATCTGACATTGGCCAGGCCATAGCCTCTAACTAACCTCTGACATTGAGGCCTCTCACGAATGAACAAAAAACAGGAAAACTGACCACATACTTTTAAGTCCTGTGATTGTCCCTGGATAATGGCCAACAGTAGTGACACTTGTCACAGCCAGATTTACTACAAAGACAATAGGATATGCCTTTTCAATTCTCTTTGGGAATCAATATTTTCTCCTCACACAAAAATGCTATATACAGATGTTTATCATTTATCAGCTTGTGGTCAAGCCTTGAGCCAAGTCACTCTCTTCACAAATCAAGAAAACTGTGATCTAGTCCTGATTGGTGGTCACACAGGTCCCTCTGTGTAGCAGCTGAGCCAGCTTAATGAGATATCAGACTCAAACATCAATTCATCAGCCGCATTGACGAGGACAATGAGGGGCAACTGCTTCACTGAAGAAGGCATTATGTTGCTTGTGTGGGATAGGGCGGCCTTGTTTACAAAGGTTATTGGGCTGAGGCTGTTTGAAACAGTACACCACATCAAGTTTCTCTGCCCTGCTACACTTAGCTCCCCTGCCCTCAGGGCAGCTCTTTGGACATTTTCTGTCTCTTTGATATTCTGGGACAGAGCCAGAAGAAAAATATACCGGTAGATCCTGCCATGCTGATTTTAAATGTGCGTGTGTGAATGAGTTAAAAGGCAGGCCATAGAGGCCAGATTGATTAAATAAACAATTCTCATCTTGTTATCATCAGGACTCCCTGAGCTGAGCAGAGCAGGCTGGGCTGGCTAGAGTCCCCCCTGGCCTCAGTCTACCACTGACAGGGCATCCGTCTTCATTAAAGCTTAGCCAGTGTGCATGACAGCCACTGAAACGCTGGTGTCTTCGCGATTAATGAAGACAGATGACTCTCACCAAAAGGCAGGATAAAGGAACAAAAAGAATGAGGACGAATAAACAGAATAATACTATAACATTACAAGGAAATACGCAGAGGTCCCACAAACAAGAACACCCTGGGGCTTCTATCTGTTCCCTGCTCTAGTGTTGTTTCTTGTATTATTTTTCCACTGTGTTATCTGGCTTAGGTCTGTTCACACTTCTCCCTCCCCAGCCCACCCCCACCTCTTTTCCACTCTCACATGTCCCCTCACAGAACTCCAGCCGCTGGAAGTCAATGGAATCAGAGCAGAGTTTTCAATGTCCATGGACAGGCCTGTTGTTTTGTCCTGTCTAAAGTCTGCAGCGGAAAGAGGGAGATGAAAAATGAAGGGAGAAAGAGAAGAAAGCAATGCAGGCCATCCCAGAGCTTTCTAAAGACAACATGCATTCCACATTTCTAATTTATTCAGTCCTTTATGCCTCAATAATTCATGCACTTATGAATTCATGGCTCAAGAGGAATATCATTATCCAGCAGTGTAAACAAATCCATGGGCTATGATGAACATGGGAGACAGTCTAAAAGCTGACCATTTATATCTTAAACTAAACCTCATAATCCTGGCCTATATTGTTAATTATTATTAGATAAGCAATTCAAATCTAATGTGTCAAGCATTTTCTCTTCCTGTTACTACACAATGCATTTCCTCTTTGATTCCAACATGTTATTACTTTACAATAAAACACCAAGGTCAAGCCTAAAGTGGTTTAGACAGTCAGTGAAACTTGATTCTATGAACTCTCACATGCAGGCTCTCAGAAACAGACATGCGGACACAGTGCATATCATATCATAGCAGAGAGATTCTTTCAGATGACTGAGCAGCTCAAACTGGCTGTGGGCTGTGAGGGGCGGTGGGCAGGGAGAGAGGAGACTGTCTGTCCCAGGCCTTTCCTGTGCGGCCCCTGACAACACCCCCTCGGCCCGAGCCCTGAGGGGTAAACAAACCAGCGCTGGGTGTAGCGAGGGAGAGAGGGAGAGAAAGACAGAAAGAGGGACAGAGATGGACCATGTCACATGAAATACAAATAAGATGCCACTTACACTGAACGCTGGCACTGCCTGTCCAAGCGAAAGGGTCCAGCCCAGCAAAGAAGGGGCTTGCCTTCCGCAGCATGCAAGCACCACGGCTGGTAACATCATACAGCTGACGGGGGCCCATTCCCAGTGCCTCCATACAGTCGAACATGGTACCCCCCACCCTTGAGAGAGATCCCTATGTGAGATTTCAGTTCTGCGCTGCCTTGCTTCCTGTTCTCACTCTCTCACCCTGACACTGCTGTACAATCCTCTTGCTTCACTTATCTCACAGTCGCTTTTTCCCTCCCTGCCGATGCTGCTTTGGAGTTCCCTCTGTCAGATGGATAAACGCCGGTCTTCCTCTTGCCCCACTGCAAGAAGCTCTCTCCCTGCCCCTGGGTTAGCTGCTCCCCGCTTGCTGTAACAGACCTAAATAACAACCTCGCACAGCACTCAGGCAGACACAGCGGAGCAAACCAACTGCTTCAACGTGACGACACATGAGGGGGTGGAGTGAAGCAGAGAATGCCAGAGGGGAAGGGCCAGAACAGGACAGAGGGAAAGGGAGGGGGTTGGACCACAGAGTGTGCACAGAGCTGGTTGGTGGACAAACTTTATCCCTATTCTTTGTCTCTGCTGCTGCTGCTTTGTGTTTTATGTCAATATCACATTCAAGAACAAAACAATGTGGTCTCCCATAGATAGATCTGTTCTGTGTCTTAAGATGACTCCTCCCACCAGTTCCCCTAAAGTAAACAGTGAGCCCCCTCCCCTTCTTTTCTGAGCCCCGTTTCTAATCATAACCATATTAAAGTCCAGACACAAGCAAGTAGAGAGTATGCGAGTGTGAGAAAGGAATCTGAACGATATTGTTTAGCTATTCTATCCACAACCCAGATGCCTGTCTTTGAAGCCATTACTGGAAATAACGATGGATGAAACATAACCTACTCAAGACAGTGCTAATGACATTTTCCCCTCAATTTAGCATAATACTGCTTTGCTTTTTACTTTTGCACACTTATTTTCATATAAATGAATCTTTCACCACACATAATAGTAACACCATGATGGTCAGTACTTCAGTTTGCATCTCATTGAATTAAAATTGTGAGGGCTGTGATTAACCAAAGAAATTCTTGGTCAACTAAAGACACAGCCAGTCAATCAATTAAAAAGGGGGAGTGGCAAATGCTCTCAAGGCTACTTATTATATCTGACCTCGATTAGACATTGAGTGTTGAATATGGCTTGACTATCAATACAAATCACAAAATCTTACTGTTTTTGCATTGCCCCCACCCTCCCTCAAATCTCAGGAAAAACAGGTATGTGTGTATGTGCAAATAAAAATGTAATAAAATCCAATGTCCAATGTCACTAGTTCCTTGCCCTTTGGTCTCTTTTTGGCCCTTTGTCAATTTTTTTAGATAAACCACACTCAAATGTCAATATTCTATAATCTACGGCCTCTACAGTCAGACAGGTCGCTCAATATTTATAAAGTTTGGCACCCCACCATTAATTTTATATGTGTGTGTAATAAAGGCGTAAACACTACAGGTAGTTTCATCCATATTTTCACTGAGACAATTCACCCTGAATACGAAAGAGACCAGTAAATTATCAGAAATCAATAAGCAATCTAAAAAGCACGTCTCGGAGCCTTAATAACTTGTTCTGCAGACCCGAGTAAAGGACATGAGAGATCAGGAGACGTATGATAATAGAGTAGGCTTCTGTAGGACCAGAGCATTCATCTCCCCTGTCAGATGACTACAAGTGGTATGGCCCAGCAGGCAAAAAAGACACCATTTCCTGTCAATCTGTGCTGCTGGCTATGCTCTCCATAAACACACAGCATGGCCCCACGATGAACACTTCAGCCTTTTCCTGTCTCGTGAAAGAGACCATGCTATGCAACGTGGTCCATTCTGAACCATTTTGATTAAAATGTTTATTGACCCAAAGGCTTTCAGCTGAGTTCAGAGTGTGTTTGTTTTCCTAAGCTGGTGCACATGTGGGGATCATAGTTCTCACATATACAAAGGAACTCATTTAACTGTGCTTTTATGCGTTTCTTCATCCAGCTGTCATGTCATTAAAAAGAAATTTTATGAAGCAGATAATTATTGAGGAAAAGCATGATTGAATTACTCTTAAGAGACAACAGCTCTGCAATATTTTCTGATGAGCCGTTTGGAAGTGAAACACGTTCTCACGCTCATCATTCATCTCCTTTATGTCTTATTATTTCTGGAGACTGAGAGCCACTAATCCCTGGTGTCCATATGCACTTTTGTGTCACAATGTGCTGCTCATTGGTTAAAAAACAGTGATACAACGTTACACAACTTAAACTAAGATTTATGAGGTCAATTTGCTCCATAGTGAGTTTTGATGTTGGAGACTTGAGTTACACTAAAGCAGGCTCTTGGCGTATGGCACTCAGAGACTCTGGGACTTCAGAGGGTTCACAGACAGAGTTTGGACATGTAATCTACACATACTCCATACTGCTGCTGACCCAGAGCCAGTGCCCCCCTGCTCTCCCCACCCCTTCCTTCCCTGGCCACAGAGGTTGAACTCTGGAAGAAACCCCCACTGGGCCACTAACTTTCCCCCCAAACTTATCC
>JAPMNZ010848300.1:0-12771 GCA_029875035.1 Pomatoschistus microps | reverse complement strand
ATTGAACCCACCAAGAAAATCACAATCTCGTTTCTATATTTTGTCCAGTTTGGGTTCAATCAAAACAGTTACTAACTCATCCTCTTCAGGAGAATACAGTAAAATAAAATCCAAATTAATATTCAAAATGACATATTATTTATTCAATATTTTTACAACTTTTGGCCACTAAGCAGGTCTTTTTTTTCCAACCAAAATGAACCTGACACCACTACTTTACCCATACTTACATATTCTGTTCAAAAATACATTTGCAGTATTATCCAACGCTGCAGACCGGAGACTAAGCAATGTCGCTATGGTGATTGAATAGTGGAATAGTCTCCATGGAGATGATTTGCCAGAAATATATTTATAATAATGTCTGGGAAAAGGAAGTAGGAAGTAGGACTGCTATTGTCTATATGTGCCTATGAACTCTTGAAACATGTTATTGACATGTTGTAGAAATAGTAGCTAGACTTACATTATGAAAGACAGTATATAATATTGGATGAAAAACAGTAGACTGAGACTTTTGTAATGTCAATCATAAAGATACATTTCTGAAGTTGCAAACTGTTATATAACACAAGTAGCCTGTGACATGAGCACAACTTTGTGGCGTAAGAGAGGGGTTCCAATCAAACCAAATGGTGTTGGTCAGAGGCTTTGATGTAGCAGGTGTTTGGTGTCATGCTCCCGTCATCACCGTGTGGAGTGAATAGAATTACTGGTTAAACAAAAAACAAATGTGTGAGATTGACAGGCAGATTGGTGCAGCGTGTGCAGTGATGTGGTCGTTGCATCGGATCGTTGTGGTGAAGAGGGAGCTGAGCCGAAAGGCAATTCTCTCGATTTATTGCTCCATCTATGTTCCCACCCTCACCACTGGTCATGAGCTTTGGGTAATGACCGAGAGGATGAGAATGAGCTTCCTCCGCAGAGTGGCTGGGCGCTCCCTTAGAGATAGGGTCAGGAGCTCAGTCACATGGGAGAAGCTCGGAGTAGAGCCGCTGCTTCTCCACATCGAGAGGAACCAATTGAGGTGGCTTGGCCATCTGTTCCGGATGCCCCCTGGACGCCTCCCTGGGGAGGTGTTCCGGCCCCGGGGAAGAACCAGGACACGTTGCAGGGACTATGTCTCTCAGCTGGCCTGGGAACGCCTCTGAATTCCCCTGGACGAGCTGGAGGAAGTGTGTGGATTGTGGAAGAAAATGGATTGATAGACTTTTTTTGTGACCTTGGTCAGTGAAATGCGCCAGATAAATAAATATGCCTTCAGGATGTGAGTTCACACTCTTCAATTGGCAGACTATCACCTATCCTTACCACCAATGCGTACCCTCCCACTTCAAGTAGCTCATCTAATTAGCAGCTATCAATATTATGCCCTTGTTATACAGCTCAATAGAGCTTACATAAGACAGCAGTCACACCTTCAATATGGTTCTAACAATTGATTGAGAAAAAAAATATTTTTTGTCTCATGGTGATAACATGGTAGAGTAGAGTATTAACATCCAGTATAGTATTAACATGGTAGAGTAGAGTATTAACATCCAGTATAGTATTTCCAATAAGAAATCTCTACACCAACATAAATGGATTATGCATACGGTGACAGCCAAAGAATTATCTCCAACTTACACAGAGCATTTCTTTATTTAATTTCATTTGAGAGCTGTTTGAAACAAGAGCTGGACAACAAAGCATAAACTCTTTTTCCTTAATATGATCTAAAACAAATAGATTATCTGAATACAACGGTTCTCACCCCCTTCGATTGGCGATACTTCTTACCCTAACCATAGCCCAATGAATAAAGAGATTCCAATACCACACGTGTTGCAACAAATTATTAAAAAATAATGATGAAAAATTCCTGGATGTGCATATGTTGACGAGTATAAAAGAAAAAGAACTCCTATAAAATGTAATTGCTGTAAACAAATCAGACCTTATTAGATTACTTGTAAGATCCCTGTGAGTCACTGTTTTAGTCTTTGGGCTCAGGCTGATGGGTTGAGTACATGTAGTACTCCCTTTTTAACTTTCTTTAGTTTTTTTCTGAAAAAGCAGATCCCAAGATCCAAAAATACGTGTGTGAAAACTAGGGTTAGGGTTAGGTATATAGTTAGAAGGTATATAATTAGGTATTATAATTAGTTCATATTGTGTGTACCTCACTTCATATCACCGTTAACCATACAGTATCTATCTACTGTATCTATCTATCACCAGTCAATCGCCATCAATCATCTTTTTATGTAGCTGGTTAGCAACCAAGCAGCAACTGAAAAAATTGCCTTGGAGGTGAAAGACCAATAGGATTGAAATAAAATAATAGTGGCCTTGTGGAAAACAGAGAGATCAGAATCAGAATTATTTTATTGCCATGTGATTAACAAGAAGTCACAAACTAGGAAATTGCTTTAGAATAGAATAAGGCATGCATTAATAAAAATCTACTTATATTTCTTCAATAATGGGACCTCTGAAAAAACATATGATACATACTGTATGAGGGATAGTAATGTTCAATGAAAATGACGTAGTTGGAGGCATTAATGTGCTAATTTCCATCCAATTCAAAAAATTATCACTGCATCCAGTCCTGCTTTACCAACACTGTACATAAACAAAAGCTAATGCTCCCCTATTAGCGTCACTAAAAGTGGACATAACCCTGTAATTTCATTGTGCCGAGCTAATTTCCATCTTTACAAACTGTGCATGTATGGCACGCTGCCAGCTCAGCTTTTCCTTTCCCCACTTTTCTCACCCGCTCTCACTCAACCCTCTGCGTGTTTGTCAACTCCGAAGCCGGCTCTTGAAAAGCATTATGATTTCACTTGACTCTGCTCCATTGTGCTATGTGTCGCTTGTGTATTTTATTGCAGCCCTGCAGCTAGTGGCATGTTTATAGCTGCTCAAATCCGTCGAGGCATGTTTTTGTTTCCCCTCTTCTTCTTTTTAACATAAAGAGAATCCAACATTCTTCGCGATCCGTCTGTTTTCTTTTTTTTTATAGACTGGGCCTTTCCTGTTGGATGTTGTGTGTGAGTCCGGGTCACAGAGATGGATGTTGAGTAATGAGTGTAATTGCGCTAATCCTTCCGTTTTCACAGCACTTTAATTTGTTCATGCTGTTACCTAATCTTTATTGGGCCATAATTTGTATTCTGTATATGATTATGTTTCCACTTCCAGGGGTTTGGGCAATTATGAGCCTTGCGTTCTCATGCTGGCTTGTGTAGTACTTATTGCTACTTCCACTTGTAAATAACATGAGAGAAAGTACTGCGGAAGAAAACAAGTGGGGTTGACATTGAAGTCGAGTTCAAAGAATGAAAAGCACTAAACTATTCCTTGAGTTGCTCTAAGGATCTGCATGCATGGACTGAACAAACTTTTAGAATAGTTATACTATTTTAATTGTTTAAATATTTGGCTTTTTGTTGTGTTGAAAATATTTTTAAAAGTTCACGCAATAAGGGTTGCATCTTCTAAAAAACAAATATTAAAACTAAAGCAATAACAGTGGTTATATGCAACAAACAACTTGTCATGTAGCCTTGAGGGTCACTGAGCGCTTAACAACCATGTCTCATTCCGTTCCCAAGTCAATTTATTGTCGGGTATGAGCCTCTTCACAGCATCTCAGTGGGTCCCATAGATTATCCATGGGAGTCAGGTCTGAAAAGTGCCGGTCGATTAAATGAAGGGTAAACCTGTTCATTAATGATGCAACATCATTGGCCATAAAAGACGAATGAAGTTGTGTTGTTCATGCAGGTGGACAACGACTCAGATAGGGACAACAAAATGGTCTCAGTACCATTCAGAGTGTGGGGCAGATCTGAATGACACATCTGTCCACATGTAACATGTAACATGTAACCTCCACCAAAGGCTTGCCTGATGTCAACAGTGCATCTGTTGTTGGTGGCCATCATTTTTGCTCAATAAGAATCAACTTCCATCACAGAATAGCACTGTGGCTCACTGGTCCTTTCTCTGGCATGAATTCAGGTTCATAAAACTTATCAAGCAGAGAACATACAGACTCTGCACAAACAGTCTGTCCAGCTGTTCATCAGCAACAGAAAAATATAAAAGCATCGGGAAACAAAACGATTCAAACTACACCCCAGCAGAGTACAAAAATTTATAAATTAACAGCAGAGGGCATACAAGAATTGAGACAATGTTTTGTTGTGTAAAAACCTTGAATTAATCATTATAAAGTCAGTGATCAGAGAATGTTGGGGCTGAGTCAGAATGCACCTGCTCCTCCACATAGAGCGGAGGTATGTGGGGTTAATTCCCCTTCAAGGATGCAGAACCACGATGCTGTAGCCGTGGTGTGGTCAGTACCATGGCGTCTCACATACAGGCCACAGTGATATGAACAGTTTGAATGGTCTGAGGTGACACTTGGGGCCTGCACACCTCGCTCACCTGGGCCTGAAGTTACAGAAAGAGTAGGCTCCTTTTGTGGCACCGGCAGCTGCTACAGCTTATCAGTGGCCATCATTTATGCCACCGGAGTTTTCAGTGGTGTCAAAAATGGCATGTAGTGACAGGTACAATAATAGTGACGTCTAAATTGGCAGGTAGACAAAAAATTGGCAGGTCGAAAATGGGGGCAACAGTGGCTCAACAGTGCTTGTTTCATGTAATTAAGTACAGGACTGCTCCATAGAAGGTAAACATGCGCGTATGTACGCACACTATTATACCTGCCACTTTTTGTCTACCTGCCATTTCAGATGCCTCTGAAAACAGCAGTTGCAGAAATTTAAGAAGCTGCTGCTGACCACCTGCAGCAACTGCCGTTGCCACAAAAGGAGCCTGCCCTTCCTCTGGTGTTGAGTGGCACTGATTAGCCCGTTCAGCATTGTTTACAATGAAGAAGTCATCTGTTTTGGATTTGGCCTTTATGAGACTCTTTCAGTCTCTTTGTATCACTGTTGGAACCTGCTGACAGCTCAGCGACATCAAACATCCTGTTTGAAGGCTCACCATAGCGGTGAAGTGAACTGTTTAAAGACCAAATGGATTTTTGACAAAAGGTACCCACCCCAACAAAAACATATGCCTACGTTGCTTTCTTCTTATTGGCTGCTGGAGCCCTTTAAAGGTTGTCAACTGATACATGCGACTAATGCTAGGTTATCAAAACCTCCTTCTTCAACCGTCTCAGCGCTACTGTACACTCAATATAGATTTCCGATGTCAAACAAAAGTCATATTTATGAATAATGTGCAAACCCCAGTACTGCGACAGCATGACTCCAGAGGGATATATTTTTTGGTTTTGTGCCGGCATAGTCAATACCTCCATCAGAGGAAAGCAGGGTGCAGCGGACGCTCTGTTACACTCATTATCATCAGGGCCACACCACTAATCCACTCCATCTGATTCTCTGGCTCTTCATTTCCCTCGGTAATTCTGAAAGGAAAGTCCCTGCACTGCTATCTGAAAGCTCTAATTTAGCTGTCTCACTCCACGGCTGCCTGCTGGGAGGTGCTACTGACTTACAGTATTTTATGTTTGCACTCAAATATGGATGCCAGAGCAGTGGGTGAAGTAACAGCTGTAAATCGCCTTATATTAAGCTTCCCTTGATGTAAAAAAGTACAAAGGTGATCCGGCTAATTGCGCTGTTTAGCTGGTGAAGAATGTTGTTTGGTTCAAAGTGGATTCGGCATTACGCTGTGAAAGGGCTACAGATTAGATACAGATAGCCAACTAATGCAGCTTTTTGTGTTATGCAAACGTCTCATGTAATAAAGAAATCCCAGTGGTGTTTTAGAGGCCAGGATTACAAAGTTAGTGAGGACACAGGTCTACAACTCCGATAAGCAAGAAGTGGTACAATGCTCCTATTGACCACACTGTACTGACTGCATTTGTGGCCAAGCATGTTTGTTAAAGCTTGATCTCGTCGGATATTTTAAGCTAAGCAGTGCGAGGGCTGACTTGTACTGTGATGGGTGGCGGGAGGGAATGTCAGGTGCACATTGTGACAGCTGTGTCAGGTGCAGAGCCAACACTGTGGTGTGACACTTCAGCCATAATTGGCGATAGGTTGATACCGTTGTTGAAAGGTTGAGGTGGTCATTGGGGCTGGAAGCTCCACCTGCCCCAAAGCCGCTGTGGCTACAATAGTTGTTACTAAAAATATATGCCTTACATTGCCTTCTTCTTTTTGGCTGCTGAAGCCATTTAAAGGTTGTCAACTGTTACATGCAACTAATGCTAGGTTATCAAACCTCTTTTTAAACCGTCTCAACGCTACTGTACTGTCAACAAAAGTCAGATTGCTTAATAATATAAGTACAATTATGAATAAGTGCAAGCAGTGCATGAATCCAGACAGATATATTTTTTGGTTTGGTGCCGGCACCTGCCCCAAAGCCGCTGTGGCTACAATAGTTTTTACAACAATTGTGGAATTAATGAATAATGCACCAAATAGTAAAGTGAGGTAGAGTTATTTATCTATTTCTGGCAAACACAGGAGGAACACAGTTGTTATTAACATAGAAAACATACTTGCAACAAAATATAATCTTGCCTGAAAGGGAGTGGGAAAAAGATAATGTTTTTAATCCCACTCCATTTTCCATGTACACATTATCTTCTCTGCTACTGCAAACTTAAAATCCGATAAAAAAAAGAAAACCAAGCATGAATTTATACATACAAGAAAACTACCAAGTGAATTGCAACCTCAAGAAATACAACTGAAAGGGCACATAAGACACAATCTATCAATTCAATTCAATGTATTCTTGTATAGCCGTAAATCACAACAGTATCTCTATTATCTCGGAGGACTTTAAAAAAACATTTGCCTATACAGATCAGAGAATCAAACAGTTCAAACACAAAGAATAGAGAACACATGGGTATTGGTTCTTAGGGGGTTGCTGACCAATGTGTTGATACATGTCCAGTAATGTTGTTCTTTTAGTTAGACCCACTTTATTTTTGTATCAATGCATTTCTAAGAGATTAATAAACATTTCATAAAAAATATAAATACATAATTTAATGTTTCAAATAGTACAATAATAATGAGACCTTTTGATGTCATGTAATAGTGGGTGGTGGGCGGTTTTATTCTTCATTTTGGTAAATGGCAGAGTGTTGGACAGCGGCTGCAAGACTTTAAGCGGGATGGACTTTAGTGAGGGACTTATCAGCACATTGCAGTAAAACAGAAGCCAGTCGGAGTAACCTAAAAGGACATTTTGAGGCCATGCACAGTATACCTCAGCAGTCTTGAGCAGGTCACTTCAATCACTGCTTTACAGCCACAAGCTAAGTGACCCCAAGTGCGGTGTACAACTGCCATCATATAAAAATACACCCTGAGACACACGCACAAAAGACCACTGAGTATTTTAACATTCTGACAGCTGACAGGTCAAAGCAATGACAAGGTGATGGGGGCAGTGAGCCAGAACACATCCAGGATGAGACGCTGCTCGGCTCCGTGTTCATGTGGGATAAAGTTACCAATAAAACTAAAGGAAATGTTGTGTTTATAGGATTCTAGTACAAAGTATGGTTTATATGCTACTACATGGATTACATAATTACATGGAGTAAATCACTTTAATCATGACCCTCGTTACTTTCAAGATTATAAAATAAACTATGAGCTGCAGTGGCTGATCGTTAACCTCTCAGTTTCATGCACTCATTTTATCCCTCCACAAAATAAAACATGCACCACAAGCAGATCACTGCTCCTGACAGGACAAAATGTAGTTTTCACTCTTTACAGATGCAAACCATCTGCTGGGGTTCAACTAGAACAGTGCAAACTCTGTATAATTTATGAATACTTATTTGTGTACCTGCTTTCAATTAAATAAATGTGTGGTAGTAAAATGAGACACATTCTTCCCTGTGATTAGACAGTTTGAAAACCGTAAACATATTGTGAACACAATGGCATTGTTTTTTTAAAGTATTATTATTTAAGATGAATCAACTTTTTTGTACCCACTCTTGTTAAAAAAAAGCCACAAATTATGTGTGTCTGTTGATCTATTAAGGGGACACATATAAAAGAATACATAGATGGAATTCAAAATAAATAATAAATGGCATACAAGAAAATGTGATTATTATTGTTGTTATGTGCAGAAAGGAAAAAAGGTGTGAAGCTCAAACGTCTCGGATGGAGTCAGTAATGTGATAAAGCAGGTGCCCTGTCGTCATGTGAGAGGAGGTGTGTGAGTGGAGGTTAAACAGGAGGCCAGGGTGCTGCTGTTAAGCCCCTGGGATCACATCATCATCAGGGGTTCTACCTGCTGTTCAGTGTCAGCAGCGATCAGAGGTGTCCTGTCCAAGAGAGATGCTTACAAACGATCTCCTGCTGCTGATCAAAGAGAGACACAGACTCTATATATACATGACAATCGTTGTACAAGAACTATTTGCAATGTATTGGGATGATGTGAACCACTGCAGATGGTGATTAAATGTGAAAACAATTTATCATACCACAAACAAGCATGTGATTTATGTTGGCCAATGTGAATTACAAAATATTGGAAAATAATAATTTAGCTGATGTATTATTGCAGAATAATATATCTTTATATGTTACTAATTGTACTTGAAAATGTACACTAGCATCAGGTAAATACCCCAAATATGTTCTCAGAAAAATGTGAATATATTGCTATTGCCATACTGACCATTTCAATCGCTGGTGATACTTGTAGTAGTACATGAAAAGTAGAGTGGGCAGTTTCTGTTTCAAAGATTAACCAATGCAGTTCACCAATTTTCGCAGGCATCTTTTCATTTCTACTTTAACCTTTTCAAGCCCTGAGATGAAACTCTGGTCTCGAATACTGCTTTGCCTTGAACCTTCTTCAATATAGAAATGAACTTGAATGTGAGCAAATATACTGTATATTGTTTGTTTTTTGTTTGATATCATGTGAACTTCCTGACAGAAGTTAAATTAAAATACACAGCAAAATAATACCTACAAAATAATACTAGTAGGTCAACCAAAGCTGCACAGATGAGATCTATAGACATTAATGAGGCCTGCATATTTATCAGCAACACAATTTGGACAGCCCTAAATCACAACAGCAATTGTTTGTTGATTTGCCGACAACAAATGAGAGAATCACTGTGTTCCAACACAGGAAATGTGAAATGCAATAATAACTGTCATTGGAATAAGTTATCATTTTAATAAGTAATATGTGGCTAAAATATATTATCTGTATTTTAATTCACTTTAGCTCCAGGAAGACTCTAGGAAGTCTGGTGAGCTTGTATGTTAAACGTCAGGAGGAAGCAGGCTTTGTATACGCTAATACTTTTGTTGTGTTGGTACTGTACTTCCTTTCCTATCTGCATATGAAGGTGTGTCTTGTACTGTCAAAAGGACCTGGCAGACTGTCTGATTCAGTTCTGATTTTGGAACAGCACTTTCTGCTCTATCTCTGTTTTAGAAATCACTTCACCTTGTAATGCAACCAAGTATAAAGAATGTGTTTGTGATTTTGTCAGGATTAACTGGATATTACAGCATTAACAATAACAAACAGATATTGAGACATTGGTCCTATAGGGAGCAGGATGTCCAATATCCACAAACGTTAATAGATGTCCACAAATGTCTTTAAATGTCCCGGATCATCACTGTCCTTAGATCCTCCTGCATCAGCAAGGAACTGCTAAAATAATATCAGCCAGAAAAAACTCTTGGGATGCCCACATTGAGAGAGGTACTGGCTCCCACGAATCGACAGGCGATAAATGCAAGACTGAAGAAGTGGTACCAACTGTCCAACTTATTCAAACTGTTCATCTAATTTCATGAGTGCTAAATGTTGGAATTCAAGCAGGCGTCTCAGGGGTTTGAAACATCTGCATCCCGTTCACATTACTGAGGCAGGATGTCAATGATAAGTGCCATTATAATAATCAAAGCTGATCACTTTAGCCACCTTGCAGCCACGCTCATCTCAATTCTTAATTCATTATGATTTATAGGAGCAACAGATTAGATGGAAAGGCATGCGTAGAAGTAGTCTCATTATACGTTGACCAAGCAACAAAAAGTGTTTCTTGTGGCTGAAATCCAAGAGCAGAACTGTTTGCAGATTACTGTAGCCGCCCATTCATGTCATGGGCGACATCTGGCTCTCATCTTCTATACTTCCTCTCTTTCGGCTCAGGAGGAGACTGTTTGCATTCATGATATTATCACTGTGTTTATTATCTGGTCAGCATATGAAAAGAACATAAAACCTGATAGAAAACAAAGACTTGAAACTTACTTGATGTAAGTTTCAAGTCTTACTTGATGTAAGTTACATTTATGAAAATTGTTTAAAAGCCTTTATTTTTCAAACCAGTCTCTGTTCATCAATGTTTTTAGGATGATTCATCTGAAATTGCTCCTTATTAACCTCATGTTAAATGCAACCATCATATAATATATTTTTTTCTTTCTGTGTGCGTGTGCGTGTACAGGCAGAAGGGAGAACATGCATGGTCCGCACAGAAAGGCCCATCTGGAGGTAAGTAAAACCAGGGGCACCTAGAGGAAATGAGGAGAACATGCAAACTCCAACAAAAAGGTCCTGTCTGTCCTGTGAAGAGCACAGGACAGACTTTAATTCTGATTCTGTTGATTTTTCCATTTTGTAAATTAAGATGTAACCATAAAGTATATTCATCTGTTGAGCGTCCAATCAAATACATTTAGTCAGTGAACCCATTGCATCATCATATGGGCAGCTCCACATTGTTGAGGGTATAGTAATCTATACGTGAACTTCTAACTTTGTAGAATAGAATCTTCATAAATCCTAAAAAAAAAAAAACCTCCTCTGAATGTAGTGGACATGTCCCACATGTGAGACAGGCAGGAACATGACTGACGGGGCTGATGCATCTGTGTGAAGATAGCACAGACGCAGCGCTCTGATAAGTCACTTGATTTCCTGGCCCAGGGAACAAGCGCTTTAAAAGGCTTGCAGCGATAAGGACGTGAGATAATAGAAAGCAGCAAGAAGCAGCTATTTCATTCCTCTTCCCTTTGCTCCACGTTTAATATGTCATCCTTAAGCATAGATTTATTCACACCTTCATGAACCGATGTGGATCTTGCGAGGGGAAATTAGCTTTTGACATGAAAGCCCCTCTCTGGAGCATCCAAACAGCTCCTCCGACTCAAGGGCATAAATATGTATCTGCTTCTATTCAGTCACTTGATGAAGTCCCTGGAAAGGATTAGTGCCACATTTGAGAGTGAGACATAAAAATAAGAGAATTTCTTCTTTTTCAAAGCCTGGTTTGTTAGGTATAGAGCCTGTGGTTAAGAGTAAAGATCCATTCAACCTAAGTTCATTCACAAATATATGAAGTTGGAAACTCTGTTAACATCACTCTACCTATCACTCACAGCATGAAAGCTGAATACATGAAAGAATTTTCTTTTAGCCAATAAGGACCAAAGTGTATTTCAAATAAATGTTTTTATGAAAATGTGTTTGAGAGTTGCCTTTGGTCTACCTTTCTGATTTCGTCTTTTTATCTATGCGTTCACTGTGTTTATAATTCTACTTATACAGTTGACCCTTATAATCTATAGCATGATCTCTGAACATGTTCTCAAACTTTTGCAATAGGTCTCTTGAAAATGTTGCCAAGAGTGTGCCATACTATGAAACATTATAGTTCTTTTATCCAGTTTTAACTATTTCCACAGCGATGGATTTGCCATTTTGACATACCAGGCACAAGATCTCCACCGAGGAAATGATCCATCCTCTGTCCTTTATTACCCACCCCACACAATGCTGAGGAAGACAAGAGGAGTCGTAGAGTTCCATTATAGTAATCTGGTTGTAACAGTATGGTTTTCATATGCAGGTCGGCAGCAGATCTTGTCAGACCTCCGAAGTGATGGGAGAACTTGGGGAACACCAGATACCATCAGTGGGGCATTTGAGGCGATAAAGTGCCAAACTGCTGCTGCTGTGTGATGAGGCAGGACACTTCACCCACATTGAATGCTTAGTGGTGTTTGGAGGGGCCGATGGCACATATGCTCATTGCCTTGCTTCTGACAGACAGTCTGGCTACAGTTGGTTTATCACCACTCTGAATGGAGTGAATGACTATTTCCATGTGAATTGTTTTGAGTACTATATAAAACCAATGCATTAGTGTTAGTAATAGTTAGTATTACATAATAATGATAATGGCAATGATAATGATAATAATAATAATAATAATAATAATAATAATGATGATGATGATGATGATGATGATGATGAAAATGATAATACAATGATAATAATAATAATATCATCATCATCATCATCATCATGATAAATTAATAAATATATAAATGAATACATAAATAGATATAATAATTGATGCCTATGAGAAGCACTTTTTCTCATTGGCTTTCAACACTGCAGGAAGCAAGAGACACATTTTGTTTTTTATTTGTGTATAAACATTTTAATTTGTATGTGCTTTTATTGTTGCTGTTTTTCACTTGACTGTACAGCACTAGTTTTTTGCAGCATTATGTTATTAGATGTGCTTTACCAATTAAATAGTGATTGATTATTATAGTCCGAAAGCTCAGTGGGTGTAATATTCCCCCCAAACCCCCAGCTCCAGTGGTCCGCAAGTGAGGCTCCTAAACTTCCTCCCAACAACACAAGCTCCAATAGTGACCCCTCCATCCGCCTGTGCTGTTTACATTCCCCCCATGT
>JAPMNZ010848299.1:0-10047 GCA_029875035.1 Pomatoschistus microps | reverse complement strand
AGAGTAAATACGTTCAGATAGAATAGAGTCTTAAAGCATAATAAATGGCACTGAATTCTGTATATTCTGTAAAAAAAAAAAAAAAAAAAACATCTTTTAAAAGTGATTTCTTTCATGAGACTACTCATTTGAACTAAATTACTGTTATATAAAAGAGCATCAGAGCTAAATTCTTATAAAAGCTAAAAGTAAACTCTGGATATAGGTGTTTTTCTGACATCATAGGATCTAGAATACGATTTCGAGATCCTTTATTAGTCCCAAATGTCAGTGTTATATCACAAATTACAGAACAGTTGGAATGAGGAGCACACAACCCAAGAAAAGTGAATATTGAGTATGACACAATTCTATGTTTTGAAATTCTCATTGTGTTTGTAGCTCTGTGTATTTATTCTTGAGTCATTAAAACTCTGTTGAGTCATTTTAAGCATTGATACTTGCTCGTTACCTCCTCCAGAAGGAAATGTAGTCATCAGGGTTTTTTTGTTGTTGAATGTTTCAGATTTTTGCAACATTGTCTGTCATGCTCACAAATGGGACAGAGAACAAATTACATTTTGTGATCCGGATCAAAAGCTGGAACCTTTTTTCAGGAATGGAACTGCATTTCTTTGTGGAGGTCTGCACTACAAGAGTTCTTTTCTCATTGGGAAATTCTATTCTACAATTCTACACACACACAATATATACCATTCAGATACTGACCGACCAAATGGTAAGGGCGAACCAACCTGACAACGTGGTGGTGGACAAAGGGCAGAGGAACGTCGTGGTGCTGGACGTGGCAATTCCAAGCAACAGTAACGTCACGAAAAAATAACACGAAAAGCTTGAGAAATACCAGGAGCTCAGAGAGGAGCTGGAGAGGGCCTGGAGGTATAGTGCCCGTGGTGATCGGTGCACTCGGGGCAGTGAACCCGAAGCTGGAGGAGTGGTTAGAGCAGATCCCTGGAACAACCTCGGAAATCTTGGTTCATAAATGTGCAGTGCTAGGAAAGATACTAGGCATAACCCTCAAGCTCCCAGGCCCGAGCTTAGAGAGGGCGAACCAAACGTGGAGGGTAAAAGGTGTGTGTGTGTGTAGGTTTTTTTAATGTACATATATGCATATTTGTGTGTGTCTCACTTACTGCAATAGGCATGAGTGTGGCACATCAAAATAAGTGGACCTGAATCCCTACATGACTGGATTGTGCCAGACTTGTCCCATGTTTCCTAGATCCACCGAGCGTATTATGAGGTCTCTTTTTCTGTGTTTTGTAACCCAGAGGGGGAACACACTTTCACATTCAGTTTTGTCATTGTGAGCCTTTTGCTTGTGAGACTGTTTGAGCCTTTGTTGACTCAGCTAAACAACGGCAACAAACAGAGCATAAAGCATTAGCGTTAGCCTGCTGCCTCCAAACCAGGAACAACACTGCAGCGGGACATTAGCATTCGTTTGGAGTCATGTTTCTGACTATCTGCTGTTTGCTCTGCCTGTGTCTGAGTCACACCTCCACAGGGAAATATACGGCTGTTTGAGCGCTGCCTAAATGCTTCATTATGTTTGACAGCTTGTCGGTCTACTCTGTGGTTATTAGCAGATACTGTGTGCAGAATTAGTAAGTGTTTCTGCTGAAATGCTAATGACAAGTCCTTCAAATGTCCCTTAATGTTCTTGCATCATTTAGGACAAACAGCGCACGTTAGCCATGTCCCATAATGAATAAATAAACCTACAACTTACATTATATATTGGAGCATGCATAATTAAATGTTGCTGAATTAGATGCATGGAATGTTGCTTACATCGGCACATTTCTCCTCTTGCTAATGCTGAATATGTGTCTTCACCATGGAAAATTGGATAGATTACACAAATATATTTCACTTTTAAGGGTGCTACCGTATATGTGTTGTTTTTATGTTTTTAATCTTCTCCCTGCACCAGGTTGTCTATCATAATTCTTACTGTGAATGCCCCGTTCACAGCTCAGACTTACAAATAGGCTTGGATGTTTTCTCTCTGGATAGTGTTCCACTCCAGACCAATTATATCAAAAGTTGTATTCCTCAGCTGTCCCAGTGGGTGACCGCGTTTTTTGTGAAGTGCTTCGATACCAATAGATGTTTTAGGCTTAGAAGGTTCTTTTGATTAGGCAAAGAGTGAAAAGATGCTAGTTCCGCTTGGTTACCTGACAGACAGGAGGTGACACGTGAAGGTTTCTTGTCAGGATTTGTTATGGATGCGGTCAGTCCGGTAGATTGGGCAGATCCATCATACTGACCCCGTCCCCCGCTGCGCTGTGGTCCCTGGGAGATGTGAGTCCCAAGGTGAAGGCCCCCTTGTCTCTGTTGATGGTCCGTGTGCCCTGCTTCCTGATTTTAATCATCCAGTAAAATCAGCTGAGAAGAGACACGCCACACATCTGACGAAGTCTACCGAAAAAGAAACGTGTCAGGTAATAAAACAGTACTAGCTTCTTTACACTCTCTACAATGAAATAACTCTTAAACATACAGAAAACATAATTTACTTTCTATATCTAACAAATATAGATGTTATTGCTTTGGTTGATTCTTTTCTCAGATTTATTTTAAACATGTACTCTTCTCAATTATGATTGTATGACTTTGAAAAGTAAAGTACAAACTGTGGCTTCTACCCATAGGCTGTGGACACGCTTCAGTCACGCTCTTTACATGGACTGTCGTTGTGTACTTTGGCAAGACACTTAACCCCACTTTGCCTGAAGCCCCCCCTGGAAGCTCAAGACTATGCTCTCTCAGACAGAGCAGCCATCATCCTTTGGACTCCCCACCTGCAGCTCTGATTGCCACCCCCCAAACCCAGAAATGGATTAAGGGGAACAATGATGATGGAAGAATGCATTGGTATTGGTATATATGTTTTTGTTGATTTTTGATCATTTTGCTGAGCTAACTGCAGCGGTGTCCATTTGTTTTCCTTGTATTTTTTCAATGAAAACAAATGATCTATTTATCGATCTACCTAACTTAGCCAGGAAATTACTTGAAATGACCTGAACATACCTGAAATAAACATACTAATTTAGCCCAGTAATGACGTATATTTTCTTTTAGGCTTTCAATACTGGGCATTCTCAATTATTCAAGTCACATCTAATCAATTTTGATGTAAAATGTAAATGTAAAAGTGGAAAGACTAAAGGTGAATATAAGAGCTTTAGGGCTTTCTGTTAGTCTTATGTTTGCACTGAAAGCCATAGAGCATTATCTATGAAGGATATTCACAAGAGTCCATTCATTCATTCAATCACACGAGATAATCAGACTGAATCTGACAGCGCTATAACCTTCAGTGACAGTTCTGCGGTATACAGAGATGCCGTTACGCCAGGGTCAAAGATAATATAGAACTGCAAATACAGTGAATGTGATATGCATAAATGTCTATTTACATATTCTTCATGGCTTTCAGAACAATATAGAACAAAGATGGCTTCTTGCTATTGTGGCTTTCAATTCAAAACAAAATGTATTTTTATGAATGGGAAAAAAATCTTCAATAATATTCCAAATGAAAGAAGAAGCTAAGACCATTGAGCATAATAGGCATGGACTGATGTTCTGATGTCACTATAGTGTTTGCTGAATAGGGAAGAAACCGATTTGAACATAATGAATTTCCACTGAATGACACTTATTATTCTGCCCGATATGTATATACTTTACACTATATGGATAGATATTTACTGGCTGCTCGTATGAAGCATTTACTGCTAGCTAAGAAGCATAGCAGCAACTTATATTGTGTATTTTGTGTGCTCTTATTACTGTCCTGCATGTGCACTGAAACATTGAAATGTCCCCACTGTGAGACAAATAAATGTTCTATTATCTTTGCCAAGCTAACTGGAGCCAATTTCCTTATAGTTTTGCACTTTAACAGGGGAAGACCTGTAGCTAAGATGGTTACCAAGGCAAGCTGGAGTCTCCCCCCGCGAATAAAAGCATCGGAATTCTGGGTCTGGATTTACAAAGACCAGGGAGAACCAAACCCAGGATCTATTTAAGACCAAAATTGTGAGTGTGACGCTTACTGAGATAGAGGAGTTTCCTTGTTAATGTAAGTCAATAGAACCCAGCGCGAGTTGGAAAAAACTTCGTCCATGGGGGCTTCCATTTTGGCTTCACGGAGCTAGAAGGTTAGCATTATCCATTTATATACAGTCTATGGACTACAATTCATGAATGACATGTTATGGATTGCTTTTCTTCTTCTTGTTTCTTGCATCAGATAAGGTTTTAATATATACAACTACATTTATGTCCATGAAGTGACACATTAAAAACAGAGTCCGTCCGGTCCTTCTCTGTGTGGTCTTGTCGACACTGAGAATTCTGCTGCTGGACAACTCTCGTTTGTCAACTGGAACATCAGCCCATTATTGTTGCCGAAATTGGGGTTAAAGTTTTTGCCAACCTTTTTCCAAAAAGGTTAATTAAAATGTCTAATAGTGTTATATTTCAAGTTATGAGAAATAGAAGTTAATTGACCAACAATAGCGTTCTGTTTATGAAGTTAAATTAGCTGCAGGTGATTGTGATTTTTCTCCTGTCAAAAAATAATGAAAGCCTTTGAAATGTTGGAAAAGCAATAAGCTAACTTCTTGGAGCCAAAATCATATTTACACCCAGGGAAAATTTTCCATCATTAAATTGTGGAGATCAGTGAATAAATATGTTTTAATCTGAATAGTCGGCACAATAAAATTCAAATGAAACACTCCCCTTTTCATGATGGACACTCTTTCTTTTTAAACATTAGACGCTCAGTGTCATTTCTTTTATTTTTTGGAATTGTGTTTTTTAAAACGTTTCAGATTCTTCAGTATAACATTGTCACAACTGGCATACAGTCTATTATGTATGTTTCTATGTTGAGAAAATAAAAGACAACACATTACACTCCCCCACACACACACACACCCACACATACACACACACACACACAGCAGAGTTACATTTGGAGGACTGTCCCCAATTATCGGAAAAATATTATTTGGAAAAATAATGTTTTTTAAATAGTCGCACTTGCATGTTTTAGATTATTATTATAATTTTTTTCACACAGTGATGCCGTCTCCACTCATTCACTTATTACATTTAGACCTACTGTAACCGCTACATGTTTTTAGTGTTCCCATTTAAGCCCGCATTTACACTTGAATTAACGATAAGTGTCATTAGAAGACGGTTTGTTAAAAAAACAGATCTATTTTAGTGCATTGCAAATAATGTTTAAACCTTGAAATTTACTGCCCACAACAAAACACAAGAAATACAGATAAACTAGTAAAATAAAACTTTTTTTTGTCTTTTTCTTTTTTTGTTTCTTTGTTGCAAATGAACTAATGACTTGGTCCTCAGATTAAAGCCATCATGTTTTCTGTTTCTGTGGTTTCTGTATCTGTTGGAAGTAGGAGCTTAGGAATCAGGGTACATCCACCATTTGTAGTTTTATGAGAATTAGACAAGATTCGACTTAAAAATATGCCAAACTGCCAAACCACATGTAAAAGATATAGGTATTGCATTTATTCTCACTACAAATATCTATTGTCATCCAAAGAGAATAAGTGCGCATCACATCTTCATTCAGCAGTTTCACCATTCTCCTCGCTGTCTGCTCGGGGGCCCTGCTGGATACATAAGTTGCTATGACGGAGAGATCCCTGAGGTTAGGTGTGACGCTTAGCAGCTCTAATTTTAGCTCTGAGGATGAGCGAGCTGACAACACGTAGGGAGGCCCATGGCGGATCCAAGAGGAGCGAGGGGAGATTTTGCCCTTTTCCTCCCCAGTGTCCTGAACATTCAGTTTGACCAAAAAACCATGACAAAACTTAACTTGGATTTGAAAGAAGACCAGTTGTATAACCATATATAAACATGTTCTGTGCTCCTCGGAGTTGGTTCATATGGTGCTAACATGTCACAGATGTACTTAGGTGCATCCAGGGGCAGGGGTCTCCAACCTATGGCCTGGGAGCCACCGGTCGCTCATCAGCCCCCTTCAGGTAGCTCGCCAAAGGATTTAGAATTTAACAAATGTCATTACATATCTATTATAAGTATAAATATAGGGTTACACAGTAATAACAGTATATTTTACATGTGTTCTCCATGTGAGTCCACTCTTGTCATTATTATTACATAGATTTTTATTATGACTGCAAAAAGGAGTAGCTCTCTGCCTCTTCTATTGTATAAAAGTAGCTCTCTAATTGGAAAAGGTTAGCGACCCCTGCCATAGAGAGACAAATTACTTTCCTAGTAAAGTATATAAAGTAAACACATATCATTAATGTAATTCACTTTTTGTGCTACTGGGTTTGGTTTTGCAGAATTTAATGAAAAATCCAGTGAACGATTAAAAACCTTATCTGAAAAACCCTAAGTGCACTTTTTTTTACACGATAGTATCACGTTTAAAGCTCATTGCAATATTTGTGGTTTGTTTCCACCTTTGATCTTCCTATACATTCATCCTTCTGTCATAAGCATTTTTCATTCTTCTCTCTTTTATCTTTCTAATGATATCATCTTTGTATTTAAGTCGTCTTGCTTTCAAGTGAGGAATTAGCTTTTTGCAATGACCTTTTCTTGTAAGAGCCAGATGTTTTTCTGCACAGAAATGGCATTCTCTGTGTGGCTAAATCGCTGGTGGTTAGATGTTCCTGTTCTTTTGTGGTGTGAGTCAGATCATTACCCATAATACTGAGGCGAGGGAGCAGAAGCCTTTAGGATGACATCTGGTCTGTGGTGTCTGGAGGGAGAGTACAGCAGAAAAAAAATAGCGAAATAGAAGATAAGAACATTTCAGACAAGCATTCAATCTATAGGGACAGCTAAACACTCACACTTGTTTTAATGGTCGCACTTATCACTCCTCTTTCTGAAAACGACTCAAACTGTTCAGTTATTTTTCTCTGATAAATGTTTTACCCAAGATTTGATCTATAACATCCTAAATGTGGATTGGCTATGGAGACACTAGCATTTGAAGCACTGATTGTTGTATGTACGTAAATGTTGGAATATAAAATGAACGTGTAGCAATAACAAGGAGTGTGCGATGAAGGCCCCCTACTATAAATTGTTCTTTAGTTCATCTGAGATCTGGGAGAGATTTTAGCTTTTTTTGTATAAGGTTGATTAAGAATAAAAGATCCTTCATTTGTCCCACAGTGGGGAAATGTCAGTGTTGCATCACAAGTTAAAGAACAGTAGGAATGAGGAGCACACAGCACACAGAAAAGTGAACAATAGCTATACTATTAAAATAAAACTCTTTTAAGTGACCATTATGTTGTTGTGACGTTCTGACTTTGACTGATTCGTCACCATACCTGTCTCGCAAGAAGTCATTGGTAACGTAGAACAATCCAATCCCACCTCACCTGTTCAAAGGGTGTCTTGTCTTCTTATGTGCTTGATACAACTCACTGTAGTTTGGGAAATGGGGCTGTTCCCGAAAGTTTTACATTTTCTGCATTGCGCTTTAATCAACTGTTCAAATTTGTTTTGAATACAGTTTTGATTGGATTGAATAATGAAAATACATTCAATTCATTCATTCATTTATCCTTGTAGAATTGAAACATGTGTACAATGTTTCATTTCTTTCCCAACAATGATTGTCATAATATCTCTGAGTGGAGCTACTGCACAGCTCCACTCAGAGATTTCATAAAAATCAGACATTTCTTTGCAATAGTCTATGTGTGGAAAGCTCATTCAATATACAATCGACTTAAGTTTATTATACGTAACAGTATAATAAGGGCGACAGTAGCTCAGTTGGTAGAGCATTAGCCTTTGAGGCAGAAGGTCGTGGGTTCAAGACTTTCACCACCGACTTCCACTGGTGTCTGCTGTCGTTGTGTCCTTGGCAAGACACTTAACCTCTGGGAACACCTGATGCCACAGTGGGGCGGCTGCGGCTGTAAAGTGCCAGACTGCCGTTGTGTCCTTAGGCAAGACACTTCACCCCCATTGCCTAGAATGAGTCTGGTGTGTGTGAATGGTTGGTGGTGATCCGAGGGGGCCCATGGCGCATACTGGTTGCCTCTCTTCTGTCAGTGTGCCCCAGGGCAGCTGTGGCTACAGTAGTAGTGTATCATCACCGTGTATGGCGTGAATGAATAATGATATGTAAAGCGTGTTTGAGTGTCCAAAAATAGCGCTAAATAAAACTGATGCATTATCATTATTTTTATTATTTAATAATATTTTTGTATTCACTCTTTTTGTATCTTCACAAATTATCCAACCTTCATGTTGCCATGGAAACTGCTGTCCTAGTACATTTGTTTGTTTGACAGGCACCAAACTAAACCTGAAGAAACTACTGTAGCATTTCAAAAGACAACTACATTGATTAGACATAATTATGTTTTTGTGTGTTTTTTTCTTGACTTTTTACTGGAGAACTTGCTCCAGGACTGTTCTATAGCAAGCCACATAAACATAAATAACGACTTTCAACGACACAAATCAATCTTCATATTGTCCTTTCAAAAGCCATACAAATCCACATGCACGAATCCGTTCAGATTTACGGCAGTGTAATCTTTCGGCGAGAGGTTACCCGCTTTCCATAATCTTGTGTGGAGTGCCGCGCTCACTTCCCGCGCTGATAGCGGGCAAACCCTGTACGGTAAATCCTTAACAGTTGCGCTATGGTTGGAAGCAGTTGTCTGAGCTCCTAGCCGCGTGATGACAAAGGCCTTTTCTCGGGATGTAATCAACTTTGCAGCCCACGCAGTGCAGGGGCAGAGAGAGAGGAGGAGATGAATGTGTTTGCCCCTGATCACAGAAAAAGCCGAGGCAAGGGCCAAATCTCTGCTAGTTTGGGAAGAGACTCCAAGATTAAACAGTGGAATCTTTCTCTTGATCAGAGCTTGGCTTCGGCCTCCTCTGCCACCGCTGCACCTGCTAGTCTCGACCGCTGATGTATGTGGGCTCTTTCACTGACTGTCTTTCTTCTGCCATATCCCGAGCTCCCGCCTCCACCCTAACCCTTTTTTTCTACCTCTTTTGATTATCGACACCAGCCCCAGAGAAGTCATGCAAGCGAATCTATCTGGATTTCATCTCAGCCGGGAATTGCGTGGTCTCACAATATCTTTGCTCCCTCCACTCCTTGCCGAGCAGAAAGCTGTTTTGTCATTCCCGCTTGGTGTCTTCATGCTTCTAATCATAAACACAGGGGACTTCTTAATAATCTCCACTAGACTTGAGCAGCACTTCTCTGCAACAGCTGGTATTACAGTCATTTTTGTTTCACACCAAGACCATTTCAGGTAATAAAAATGTGCAATGTGCCTGCAAAGACTTAATCAGTGCTAATTGTTTCTAAATTAAGCTATAAGACAAAGGGAATTTACTCTAAAGACGGCGAGGAAACAGAGAACAGTAAACACCGAGAGAATGTTGATTGTGATTCAAGGACACAGCACACTTTGTTGAGGACAGTCGCCAAACAAAAACTTCTCAATGTGCAATGAGCAACTATGAGGTGACAAAAGTGAAGTGAGTACTGAAATGTATTTAGGGAGATATTTGTACCAATTAAAAAGGTAACGAGTAGGGGTGGGCAATATGGGGAATAATAAATATCTCAATATATTTTTTCCAACTCCCGATAACGATGTTGGCACAATATATTTAATCAAACCTTTTTACACAAAATGATCTGCTATCTTTTGCTTGCCAGAGACAGTGTAGATCAAAATAGCAGCTTTTTTATTTTTTGCTTCGCACATCTTTGCAAAACATGCACAAACATATGTAAACATAAAATAATCAAATTCAAGTAACACAGGAAGAAAACATCCTAATTAGATTTTTTTTTCTAATTGACGATAATGCACAAAAGCATATCTTCATATTCACTTTTGCAATATTAGCGTCTACGATATATATCGCCCACCCCTAGTAATGAGTATGCCAATGATTGTGCATTATAAACTCTCTGTCAATCACTGTACTCAACACCAGTCAGCAGACGTTCCC
>JAPMNZ010848164.1:0-10682 GCA_029875035.1 Pomatoschistus microps | reverse complement strand
GGGCCGGTGCTGAGTGTACTGGGTGCAACTCTGACTGCCACCCCCCCGACCCAGAAATGGATTAAGGGGAAGAAGATGGATGGATTATTATTATAAAACCATTGTTTGTTGTATAGGTCCTTTTGGATAATGAAATACATGTTTTAAAATATGCATATTTTGGGTATTAGTAAAGTAAATTATTATAATATAAGTAGATAAAAGATCAAATTGGGGACATAAGGGCTGCAGCACTAAAAAAAAGGTCTTGTTACGAATCTAAGATCTCCTCCTGATGCAAAACTTGCTACGCTCCTCATTGGCAAATAAGTATGGCCTTGACGTTTTCTTGTTACTTGTAATAAAGGAAAATGAACATTTTGTATACAAACTGTATTGCCTAATATAGGGGTGCCCTAAGTTTTTAGCCCGTGACCCCCATGATAAATGCGCTGCTTCCCCGCTATTTCAAAGGTTTGTATTCACCTTCAGTAGGTAAACTCAAGTAAAGTTTCATACACACTTTCCAAATGTTGTAGAAAACTTGGCGGGAAAAAAAAAACAAAAAACAAAAAAAACGTGAGTCCTGGATAAGAATTCTAAACTGGCGCCCACCAATAATTACACTGTGAGTACAAAGAGATGCGCTGCTCTAAGGGGAGCAGACAGTGTAGGTGTATTAATTCCTCTTCCTTCCTGCTTCCTCAACTCAGAAGTTCAGATTTAGAAAAATAGATCCCCCTTCCCTTCAAAAAGAGAATAAACAAGACTAGTGACATTGAGTGACGCCAATCGTGTGCAGCGTGTGCGTTCCCACCACTGTTCCCTATAGGATAACACAGTCTATGGCAGTGTGGCAATGTGGCTGTCAATTTATCAGAACAAAAGCAGCAGATACATGTGTGTGGGCCCTGGAGACAGCGCCCCCACCCCCCCAACGCCTTTACCTGGATCTAAACGGAATATAGGACACCACAAAACCACAAATAGACGTCTCCCGCGCAATTACAACATTAGACTTTATCCCCTGCAGTCAAAAGTTGGTGTTGAAGTCTTGAAATGCAACTTTCTAAAAGTAAACAATGTGATAGGGATGGAGTTAAAAACCTGAACAACTGGCTGTCTGTGAGCTGGGTCTGGAGAGAGGGAATATACCAGTGGTGGATTGTAAATTTGCCTGCTAGTGTGGAGTAGTTGTCGAATAGCCTCTTTTGGATTTTATTTAGCCTGTATATAGTAGAGTAGAGCAGGGGTGAACAATTGGGATATTGTCTTGCAACCCCAACGTGTTTACATAGACACAATTTGACACATTATAATAAAAGATGTATCAGATTTTTATATGAACTTCAATTTATTTTTGTAAAGCTGACAACACTGATCAGAGAGTTAAAACACAAGGAATTCAGTGATAAAAACAAATGAAGCCATTGATCCATGAGGGGCAGATTACTAATGTCCATAAATGTTGTTGAATGTAGAGTATCCTGGATGCCACTGTCCTCAGACCCGGCATCGTCAAGGAAATTGTTATTGTTATAGTTATTACTATCAATGATATTATCACTTTTTGCTATGATATTTCAGACATTAATATAATTTGAGACACCTGCATCTGCTGCTGTAATTGGCTCTGTTTATCCAAGCTTTTTCTGACCTGAAAACCGATAGAAATTATTCTATCGGTTTTATATAACGCTTTTTGGAACACTCAAAGACGCTTTACATGTCATTATTCTTTCACTCCACACACGGTGGTGATAAACTACAACTGTAGCCACAGCTGCCGTGGGGCACACTGACAGACGCGAGGCAACCAGTATGTGCCATCGGCCTTTCCGACCACCACCAACCATTCACACACACACCAGACTCATTCTAGGCCATGGGGGTGAAATGTCTTGCCTAAGGACATGTTTGGCGCTTTACAGCCGCAGCCGCCCCACTGTGGCTAGTGTTCCCAGAGGTTAAGTGTCTTGCCAAGGACACAACGACAGCAGAAATCAGTGGGAGTCGGTGGGGAAGGTCCCGTGGTGGGCTTGAACCCAAGACCTCCAGGCTTAAAGGCCTATTCTCTACCAACTGAGCCACTGTCGCCTCAGCAATGACTTTGTTTTGTTGTGTTCCAGGAACCTGAACCCTCGACATTCCACTCTATACACAAGTGAAGGTAAGGTGATCTTTTTCTTTTACATCAGATAAAGACCACTGACAGGCTCAGTCAATGTCTAAATAACCCCCTGTGTTGCTGTAGGCTTGACGGACTTATATTCTATCAAGTCATACAGATAAACCTCTTTGTTTCCTTTTAATTCAATTTTAAGTTTAAGTTTTGTCTTTTCCTAGACAATTTGACAAAAGGCAATAGGTATTGTTGTGTTAAACATAGAATATGTTTTGTTTTCCCGCAATAGATTTAATAAATTTATTAAATGTGAGGTATGCTATAACATACTATGGAACACCTGGTAATCCCATTGCAAGCACTGTGAAGAACCCTCTACTAGCAAATTCATAGTGGAGCGTTCTGCACTTTAGGCTTAGGGTAAGTGCAATAAAATGCTGCACCTGGGATTTACTGAAGTCCAATTCTGCATTTAACAGTAGCTGCGAAAATGTAAACTGAAACCAGAGCTTCACGTGGTTTCGTTTGGACGGAAAAAGGAGAAGAATTCTCTGTGTAGCGCTCGAAGCACACATAACTAGTCAATATACCCGCTACCATTGGTGTTTGCGTTTGTTCTCGGCTATTGTGCATGTACAAATGTACGAGCAAGGAAGTGGCGGTCATAGCAGGCAAAGAATTCACATCTTTTACTTCACGCGGCTGTGAAACAGCCTCCTCCTGAGCAGCGTATCTGTTCTGTTCCACTCTGGAGGCTGTTTCTCAACGCTTGCGTTTTCACCCCCCTGAAACACTGTCTCCATGTAAATAGGAGGCCAAACCGATACCCAACTCTAACATTCTACTGTCGCAGCGTCTCCGTCTAAACGGGGCCAAGTTTAGGGCTGGGAAAACAAAATCGGTATTTAAATATAATTTGAATATGGACAAATATAATGACATTGGAACGAAGATTAGACAGCCCTTAGTGTTTGAATATTATCACAGTCATGCTTAGATAAATAACTAGTTTTTAGGACTGGTCAGACCATAGAGTTTTTTCGTACGCACAGGGGACTGTGGATGCACGACTGCTGCCGCCAGTTATTACATGCTTGTTTATAAGAAATGGGAAGACTGCATTTGATCTAAATAAAGAACCAGGGTTGACAGCGTTTCTTCTAAAAACATCTTTGATTACCTGCATGCAATTCCCTCTAGTGGACAAAACCACAGCGGCTATAACTATATTTTTCATACCCAGGGAGATATTACAAGCAGTTTTTGAGTCCCTGCCCTAGTGCAAGTTTAATACTAAACAACTTACACAGTGCAAGTTTAAAACCAGAAAACTTGCATAGTCCAAGTTTAATACACATTTTAATCCTTTAGGCGTCAAAGTTTTGTCAAAAATATGATCTAAAACCAGAACAAGTTGGAGCCCTGAAAGTTTCTCAGTGTTTGAGCACCACTCGAGAAGACTAACTTACTAATTTAGTCACAAAGCATGGATCATGTGCTCAGAAGGACAGAAAACATCCTGTTGTTGCTCTGGGCCTGATCTTGTGACAACAGCACAGACACCACATTGAGTTTAAAAGGTCATGGTGGTCCTTGCATTTCTTCTCATTACTCGTTGTAAGTGTCATTTGTTAAAGATTTCAAACCACAAAGAATTTCTAATCAGCTCTCAGCCCTACGCATCAAATAGTGACTCACACGGCCCTTTCTGACAAGTTTGCTACATAACGTGTTTTCTAATAAGGCAAAGAGATCATTTTGGGGTTTCATTTGTTCACATGTATTTGGACTTTAACAAGACATGGCATGTTTAATTTGTGTGGCACAGTTCATACACAAGGCATGTGCTTGACAGAACAAGTAAAAAGACATAAAAATCACACAAGGCTTTGAAGTCATAAACAATCACAGTCCTTCAGTCGTATGCACAGCTAAACAGACGCCTGTCTCACATTTTCAGAAAGACTTTTCCAGGTTTCAGCTGCATTCTTTTGAAACGCTGCCTCCCCATGTTTAGTCCTGCCTCTGGGCGCCAGCAGGAGGCCAGTAATTGTTTATCTAACTTGAAAGCAACTTGTACAATATGTGATATGTTTCCTCTTTGCTTTTTGCCATTGCATTCACCATTACTGCTTTCACTACAAAACGTGACAAAAAATAAGTCAAACTGCTCAATTTTGGCAAAATGTATCTTAATTTGAGCACATTTTAACTGCCTTATAACAAGATTTGCCAATGGGATAAGAACAATCATCTTGTTTTTAAAAAGTTACAAAACATGTCTCTCTTGGAATAAGAAAATAATGCAACAGTTCTTAAACAGACTAAATAGCTTTGTCCCATGTCAAAATTTACTCAAATTAAAATAAAAACCACCTGATTCGAGCAATAATTACCCCATATTTTTTATCATTTTGCATTGTATTAGTTCCCTATTGTGTGTGTATGTTTGTGTGGGAGATTTACCTTGATGTAGTTTACAGCATCAATGCTTCCTTTACATGAAAAAATTATGAAAAATATCGTTTTACGCGTTTCATTGTGGTAATAACTAATGATGGCAACTTACATGCACAGTGGTACATGTTTCTGCGTTTGTTTGATGCCTGGGGTGTCTGGGAGCTTCTTAACCAATGCTCAGTATACAGCAGTCTTATCAAGGTCCGTGGCTTTTCTCGCTGTTGGAATTCTTGGCTCACGGTTTGGTTGTTTTGGTCCACCTTCTGAAGCATACATCAAATCGACAGACGGGGCAAGATGCCATCTGAATTTCAACATCACTCCTGATTTCTGGAAGTCTTTCCCAGGCCTGACCGAAGATGTCTGATCTGTTATTTGAAAGTGAGATTTAATGTGATGTTAGCATAGCATTGAGTAAATCATCTGCATTTGTTGGTTCTTATTATTTGAGATTTCTCCCTGTGTAAGTAAACAGAACATCAATAGACCATCGTGGATTCAGAGGTGTATACAAAAGCATTGCGCTGCTTGGTTGCTAATCCCAGAGGCGTGTATGCATCTTGGTTAGCTTTGCTTGATTACAAGAATTCAGTAAAAGTATGTGGAATCAACACAGCGCCCGCATTCACTGGTCAAATAATACAGATTTATTTTATGTCACTTGCAAATTTATACACATCATTATAGAGAAATAACTTTACAGCAGAAAGACTGAAAAAGGTGTAGGCTGATACTTATTTTGCCTATAGCCTTGTCAGTGTCATTAGTATAAGTGAATACATACGTAAGGAATTACAAATATGTCCGTATTTGTGTTTATATTTGATTCATGTCTATTCGAATAATCCTGTTTATTTTTTTAAGTAGAGCAAAGTATTTGTTCTTTTTAAGGAAATAACTATATTCTTGACGATTACTTGTCCAATTCTTGACTAATACTCAGCTGTACAAACATTAACACACACACAGTTGTTCTCTCTGTGATTGAAAAAGTATGTATGTTTCAAAAATATTCAGCTGTTATTCAATACTTTTTTTTACAGTACATTCAGCTCAAAAGGGAAAAGACATAACAGAGATTACTCCAAAGCAAATATTGTATCTTTGTAATTGGTAATTTCCCATGTTAATTTCCATGATTTCCAGATTTAGAGACAATTGCCCGATTCATGTTTGCTCCCTGCACTTTCATGGCATTTTCACTATATTAATCAATCAACTTTCATTTGTAGAGCGCCTTTCCTACTCAAGGCAACACAAAGCGCCTCACAATCCATATCACATCAAGCATAAATCATAAACATAAAAAACACATTTAAAAGGGCATTAAAAACAAACATTAAGATCACATGAAATTTGAAAAACATAGATAATGAAATCACAACTGAGATTAAAATCTAAATCTAAATAGCCACAGTGCATTCAAAAGAGTAAAGATGAAGTCCTTCAGTTATGCACAGTAAAACAGAACTGCTTTTAACCTGGATTTGAAAACTGCCAGAGTCGACACCTGTCTCACATTATCAGGAAGACTGAATAAATCTGAAACTGTGCCTCTCCATGTCTGGTCCTTACTCTATCTACTTTAGGTGTAACAAATTTACCATTTTACCAGGATGCGAAACAGCCAAGAAAATTGCTTTGAACAAGCCTGGTGTAGTGTGTGTTTTTCAGCATCCGGAGAACTGTCTTAACTCTAATCACTTTCAACAATAAAAGTGAACTGCAAAAACAAGTAGTGGATACTTAGGATGTTCCAGATGAGATTAGGATGAGTGAAGCTGATTAAGAAGCTGACATAGATACTCGGGCTAGAACTCTGTGTGCGCCACTGGACGGATTTTCTCTACTCAGCGGGAATGGATAAACAGCAATAAGGCACCAGTCAATTAAACATTAAGTCCTCCAAAACAACTAGTTTAACTGGATTTAATCTCCCCAGAAAGGTCAGCGCCTCCCCAAGACTGAGCAGTGGACCCGGGCCAGATTAAGGCAGATGCCACGCGGAAGGCCAAGTAGGATTTGCACATTTTGTTTTTCTCCAGGAGTTGGAACAAATATTTTTTTTAGATGTGATTGAGTATAAGACATCGTGTCTTCGTGTAAGGCTTTTCTCGATCTGTTTTCAAAGTCGTCCTCTGCAGAGAGATAACATTTTTCTAATTGACAAGATGTGATGGTTTTAATCTCGCATCTCACTCGAAGTAATTTGACAAACAACTGCTGTGGACTCTATAAACGGATGGAAGTATTGACAATAGAACAAATTCTTCAATTGTTAAAAAATAGTAATTGTAATTGTGGAAAAATAGCACCCTGATCAAAATCTGTAACTCTAATAATGGCAGTTTTATCTTTTATCTTTTCCTGCAATCACGGAGATTACTTTCCACCTCAATTCTTTACAGGTGTTGCTTTGAAATATCTTAACAACAACCTCATTCACGGCTAAATTAAATCCCTGACCTCACTTGCGTTGACAAGCTGCTGTGATTGGGGAAAAAAAATGTATATCTCTCATTATTCCTGTGATCCCTTTTCTGAGAGAAGCCAACTGTGTTCATAAGAAAAGACAATGCAGTATTCAGATTATTCTTTTTTATATTTTCTACATAAATGTGTTTTTCCTACATCTCCAAAGCTTAATGTATTCTACCAACGAAAGGCCTTCCGATCATTGCAAGACTAAACAGTAAAGCTCTCATTGCCTCTTTTTAACCAGGGCCAATCCGGACTCCAAATTGATTCTAATACAATTGCTACCTAAAATCCTTGTCTCCCTCAATTGCATAAACACAAACTCAAGTCTCTTAAGAGGTCTCAATCCTTAGCGTGTCTTTATACACTAAGCTAAGGCAGCGGGATTCACCAGTGAAGTCATCTGTATTGGGTATACAAAGTGTTTTTGATGACTTGGTTGTATGTGCGTCTTTGGCAGTGTGCGAGATGGGAGAGAGGATTATGTTGCCGAGCCGCAGACTGATAGGACTTTGAATGGAGGGATAGCAGAGAGGGGCTCATTGTACCAGCAGAGGATAAGCTGTGTTCAACAGGAGAGCAGCGACTCGGTACACGATCATGCCCTCTGTGGGGAAAAGATATATTTAAAACGCCTCCATGGCCTTGTCCCCTATACTGATCATAGATTAAGTTCTCTTCTGTTTGATCCCATCTATGGATTCGAAAACATCACCAACTAATGCATTTTTTTGTGATTAATCAGAAAGAAATCTCATCAACTCTTATTAAACAGAACCTTAATAAGTTACCTCATTGAGTTCAGTTCTATATGAAATCATTTTAGATCAATATTCACAGCTCAAAGAAGAGATTCTTTGTTAGGTCTGCACTGGGGCAATTTCAGTGTTTGTGTTTCTTCTCTATATCAGTGATAAAGAACATTTCTTCTCATGTCAATTGAAGTATGTAAATAAGAAATAAGAGAGATGGACAGCCTTAATCTGTTGAAACAGAATTTCAGAATCCTGATAATAATAATACTGATAATAATCATAATAATAGTAATAATAACAGCTTCTGCTTTATGCTGTCATAATACAATTGTAATCTATATGATGCCGATGGCTAATCATGGAGAACACACATGCTTAATATACCATTATACTGTCGAGTATCTCTACTTTCATTAAAACATTTACATTGAAATAGATAGGTAATGACTAAAAGTGATTTGTTTCTGAATCATTTGTTAAATTATTGAATCTTTTTGGGGGAGTTTTATCTTTACTCTTATTAACATACTTATTATTTATGACTTTAATGCCTTGTGTGATTGTTTTGTTCAGCACTTTGAGTTGCCTTGTGTATGAACTGTGCTATACAAATAAACTTTCCTCACCTTGCCTTGAATGACAATGACAATAACAACAACAATCATTACAAAACATTGTACTTAGTTCTGTTTGGACATTCAAAGACGTTTTACAAAAGGACAAGTTTTATTCAATTTTACAATCTCAATCTCCCATCGAGCTTCTGCGTCATCACGTGACTCAAAAAGAGATACAATCGTGGACTTCTTTCTGGACTTTATTCCCAGAGAATGCAAACGCAGAAGAATGATAGCTGTGATTTTCAGGAGCACACGTCTCTGCGGACGGGAGAGCGGACATAGTTTGTGTATACAACATGCATTCACATTAGATTTACAGCCAACACGTAGCATTTTGAAGACACACAGAGGTGACGATTCTATCCCCAAATTACATCCTTTCCGCTCCGCAACTCGCCTTCTTTCGCATACAAGACCTGACCAACTCCAGGCCGTGAGCTTAGAATCATAATTAAAATCTAAACAAAGAAAAGTGCGACGTCTCTGTCTGTCCAAGTCATCGTAAAACTGTCTTCATTTTTTTCCCCGGCCCAGCAACTTACAGCCCTATAGAGCCATGTGCATCAAGAGTATACTTTCTGTTTGAAAATATGAATTCTTTATAACTATTTTGTCATTTTCAGTTCCTGTTTAGTTTTGCTTTATCTGTTCTCTGGTGCCTTTCTGAGTTTTACTTTCTGATCTGTTCTGTTTAGTGTCAGCCTCATGCACTGCAAAAAATGATAAAATATGAGGTAATAATTGCTTCATATCAAGTATATTATATATTTTGCTTGTGACATATTCACTACTACACTATTTATATACTTTTTAATATATTTGGTTTGACTGGCCACATGCACACAGTGTGTAAAGTTGATACAGTTTTCTCTCTTCATGCTTCCATAAAAGCCTTTTAGAGTGTGGGCCAGAGCTCTATAAAGCATTATAGATCCTACTGCTCTGAGCTGTGTGTGACATGGATGAGATATGGTCTATGGATCAATATTGAAATGTTCAATATTCTCTTTGTATGGCATAATTATATTCCCCTGTACTTTTACAGTCAACAAAAACGTATATATTTAAGCCTTTAGGTGCCACTGTTTTTATGCACTGTGAGATAGACAAAAATAGTGGACTACTATATTCACTAATGGAAATACATTATTGAAGAAATAATCGAAAATAGTTAAAATGTAGGGAGACGTGTGTAATTGTAGTAAGTAGTAATCTTTATTTATATACCGCCTCTCACAGACCAGAGTCCTCTCACTCCAGTCCACACAGAGATGGGAGCTGGGGTCGCCTTGTGCTAAGTCAAGTTGCTGTATAGAAAGAGTCTTGGATTTAGAAAAGTGTGCAGCAATTATGCTATTATGGTGCCGAAATGGTTAAGACAAAGGAGAATGTTCTGCATATTCAAAGTATTATATAATTTAATATAATTTTTCATTACATATAACATATTTATCTGATTAACTGACAAACAAAATCAATTGTTTGCTGCAGTAAGTAAACACTAAAATAAAATCTCTAACTTAGAAATAATGAAGCAAATCCCTGACTTCTGGCAAGTATAAGATACTGTATATTCTAGTGCATCACTCCACATTCCCACATATAAAAGATATTATCAAATTATGTTTAGACCATGATGTACTAATTCACACTTGATTTGAGCACTGACTTGCCTTTGCCCTGTTTTAAAGACCACAGGCACAAATTAGCTTCACCTTTTAGTGTAGCCACTGGCTGCTGTTGGGTAATGACCCCCTATTGTCAATGATGTGTGCATTGATTGCTGATTTGATTTAATTCGGAGCTACTCTAAAATAGCTGCCGGGACTAGTGTTGTCCTTGTTGAAATGTTGTAGGGCACTTTGGGAAATAGCCCCATTTTGATGTAGGGAAAGTTAGGTCCCAAATGTATTTCGGGTGACAGGACTGACTGCATGCCGTGTGTCACAAAAATAGAACATACAACAAGACAATAGAAGACATTGTATACTTCTGCATTTAAATATCAATCTATCAGACTTTCCAAATTTTAGAATTGTTTATATGTGACTGCATTCATTGTTAGAACCCTGGTTTCTGAAAGAGCATATACACTGTCTCTTTTTTTACCTGGCACCAAAAAGTCCTCAAATTTTTGGTAATTCATAGGATTTTTTTAGATCAGAGAATTATGCAGTCTGTGTAAAGCCGCGTTCAGACCGAAAACGGTGAAACGCTGAATCCCCGCTCTCCAGACGCGCATTCTCTAGTTTTCAGACGCAGAGG
>JAPMNZ010848034.1:0-10194 GCA_029875035.1 Pomatoschistus microps | reverse complement strand
TAGCAATGTGGTTTAAAACGTCACCCAGATGTTTTCAATTGTTTTTTTAACATTACTCAACTACTGATATAGATTTTACTCTTTTTATACTTTTAACGTCTGTGAGTCATGGAACACGTCTCCATTTTTTCATTTTGTACATTTTTTTCCAGAGAGAGGGGCAGCAAATATATATTTGGAGTCTTACTCTTCTGCAAGCTGCTTTCTCTAACAAGGCTGTACACGTAGCCTTAATGTATGTGAATACAAAAAACTAAAGAGGAAGTCATGATTTCATCAGTCGCTGTTGAAGGCATTTGAATGAGAGATGTGAGGAGATCAGGAAAGGTGGAAGGATTGCTGGCCCTCTCGAGCGGCAGTCAACAGTTTCTCTCTCATGATCTCTATGCTGGAGTAGTCAGGCAGCTTCAGGTAATTGACGCAGGTCATGACTGATGGGAGGAAGTCGTCCGGGTTTTCAGACGACTCAAAAGTCTTCCTCACAATAGTCAGTGGCGGATTCAAGCTCCGAAATCCTACAAACAGAAAGTACAGGCTTAATGTTCTGGTGGCTAAAAGCAGGTCCATGCAGTGAAATGTAACTCACCTCCGACTGGCAGTCGGGGACTTCCTGTGACGAACTGAAGGAAGAGCCTCTGCTGCTCAGCGTCGAAGCTGCTCAACACTTCAAATAAGAACCGCACGGCCCGGCTGAGAACACAACAAAGATAATACACACTGCTATCAAATGTTCCTGCCTCCTTTTGACACTATTGTTATCATTTCACCTGTCGTGAGTGTATCCATGGTCCGGTCGACAGCACTCCATGAGAGTCTTCACATCCCATGTCTCGGACTTGCTACCACACAGTAACTGGTCCAGCTGCAGCACAGAAACATGTTCACATTTCCACTACACAAGTCGTCTTTACCATCAACAGATCAACGTTACCTCTTCTGGATAGAAATACTGCAAGTGATGCAGTGGGAATACAGACTCAAATCCTTCACGAAACGATTCAAACTGTCTGGACACTCCTTCGTTTAGGGTCCAGTAGACCACCAACTGGAAAAGAGGATCACAGGCAAGATTTTAAGAACAATATAGTCTTTAGTGATGGGAGCAAATGAGCAGATACAGGTCCCTATAATAGTCATTACGACCACTACCTTTTACTTGTATATGAGCTTTGTGATGTGACGTTTATGTTGATTTTAGTTTTGCGGGCCATTTATTATCCGTAAATTTGAAAGTGTGGAATTCAAATTAAATTTCTACTAATTCCCCCCTCTTCCGTGTGGTGAGGAGCTGATGTGTGACATAGATGTGTAAAAACAAAAAGAAATATATCTGATTGATAGACGATTTACTCAGCAATGGGGCTCTTTGCAAGCACAAAAGTGATGGCAGTATTTTGGGCAAAGAGATGGACGGAATTTGGAATATTCCATAGTTCCACCCACACACCACGGCAGCTGGTATAGTGCTGGCTAGTGTCTGCGATCTCTTGAAAACCATGCTTCAGACCTCTGTGTTTGGCAGGCGGTCACTTGAGGACAGTATGAATAATCGCTGCAGGCAAAAGGCTTTTGGCTCCGCCTTTCTCTAGTCTGAATGAGGCCTGCGAGCGCAGCTCCTCCGTGGTTTTTACATTATAACTATCTGTCAGTGTCCTGTGCCGCCATTAAAAGAAGTCAGCAATCACGTTGATTAGCCATTCAAACACATCTGTGAAATCACATTATATCATTGCTCTTGGTGGAGTTTTATTTTGTGCATGAGTTTTATGAGCGCAGGGACCCCAATAGATCAAATCAACAAAAACCAACAAACAAACAAGTAAACATGGCAACACACGTCACAAAGAATCTTAACTAAAGACCCATACCCTGAGGTATTCCTCCAGGTTGTAGATAGTCACAGCAATGTCTTTCCCTCCCTTCTTCAGCTCAATGTTTGGGAATCCTGGGAGAGTGAAGTCCAGCCCAAGATCCTCCACTGAGCAGCCGTTCATGTTGAGGCTCTCCAGTGACTGCTGCAGGGTTTCTCTGGTCTTTAAAAACATAGTGTTTAACCCAACAGTTTCATCTGAGCAACCATCGCTGGTCATCATTTACCTGTGATCTGTCCTGCTCTAGTCTTTTCTTCTGCCGAATGATGTCCTCCAGGTGCTGTATGGACTTGGCCACAGCAGGATCGATGTTGGTCAAGTCATGTGAGCTAATAGACAGCTCATGTCGCAGCATCCACTTATAAAAAGGTAAGCCTAAAGGAAGATCCAGCTAAAAAAGAAGAGCACAATTGTCTTTAAACTTCAGAAACACCTCAAATGTGCAATATGCGATCTTTACCAGTCTAAAGTCCATGATGGCCTTGGCCATCAACTTTCCTAAGAAGCGGAACTTCATCTTTATTTTGGCTATGTGTGCTGGTTTGGTCGTCCTGCCAAAGGGAACTGCAAACAACCCCCTTGAGCAGAACATGTATTTGGTTCCCTCTTGGCTTCCTGCCATGACATAAACATAATGTTGACAGATTTAGTATATTATGAATTAATTAATTAATTAATTTCCAATTATTCCAGATTTTGCGAGCATGTACCTTTAGGATTTGACAGTGTGACCTCCTCTCCCCTCCACAGGCCGAGATCTGCTCGCTGCAGCTCCTGAGACACCAGTGCATAGAACTCCAGAGTGGGGCCAAGTCCCGTGCCCACCTACACATGTTTACAGAGAATTTAACATTTAATGTTGGCCACGGTCATATTTCTATAGAGTTCTGCAAAACATTACCTCATTCTCATACTGGATCTCCAACATGGCTCGTGAGCTGCCCAAGTCTTGCATCACAGACTCGGCCTGTTTAAGCAGCTCATCGCGGTTAATCGTCCTCTGAAAATTTAAAATATGTGTTAAATGGATCATTATGGCTGATGTCATTGAAGTCTAATGAAGAATAAACATCATGGCACCTTTTTCCTATCCAGACGTGGTGCTACTCTGCTGTCCTGAGAATCTGACTGATTGATTTCAGGGTTAGTGTCGAGTAATCGCTGCATGGCTCTGTCGCGATCAAACGCTGTTACATAGAACAACATCTGCCGGGTGTCAAAGGGGAAGAAGTACGGGCTGCGGAGAGACAAACGATGTTAGGCATCCCCTTACACATGCATCCGGTTAAATCAAATTAATCTGCAATTACCATGTTTTTCCCAGCTCAATGAGCCACGTAGGAATGTTGCCAGTCATGATGACCAGGGGGTCCTGCAGCTGACGGTTGGCTTTGGCTGTCAGTTTACTGTTGATGAATTCTGTGGTGGAAATTATCTCCTTACATGCTGCATTCTGGGGGGGGGGAAAGTCAAGTTGTGAGTTTTCAATAAAGGACTAGAATGAATGGCGTATAAAATGGTACATACTTCATACAAATAAAACCAGAATCTACTGATGGAGTGCAGGACCCTCAGCAGCAGAATGACTTCTAATGAGGGGTCATCAAAGGTTATGGTCTCTGGTGGCTCCGTAGTGAGGTAAGTGTCTAATGGGTTGGATACGCTGGGACAGACACCATCTATATGTATAAGAAATCTCAGTTAAGCCGTTCACGTTCCATGACAACACCAGCAGTACGCAGTCACACTCACCGTGCCACAACTCATCTTGTTTCTTGGCATTTCGGGGAGACGTTTTGGTGGGAGCCGTCTGTGCTCGGCCTCTCTTACCACCCACTGAGTCTTTGCTGCCCTCCTCATCCTCTCTGACAGGTTTATACCTGTTAGGAACACACGCATACAGATGAGTCAACTGTCCAACACAAGAGCAAGAGCAGCTGTTATTCTACGTTACCATATAGTGTGCGTTTTGGTCCAGATGCCTGCTCTCCCCAGAGGATTGGCTTCATCATCAGTGGACTCGCGCTCCTCTTCGGCCTGCAGACTGTACTGTCGGACAGCCTGATACACGGTCATGTTGTAGGGCAGAAGGTGGTCTCCAATGTAGAACTGGAGTCTGTGTCGCACGCTGCCAGAGTTGAGGAACTGCGCCGCCTGGGCCAAGAGAAAGAGTGAGGATTCATATAACCATAAACTATACTGACTGAAGGTTTAACAGATGTAACAAAGCAGGTCATATGTACAAACTACAACTGTCTCAGCTAAAACATTGACAGATAGATCTGGTCTGGCTCTTGTAAGACAGAAGTGCATCAGTGCAATCAAACCAAAACATTGACCTGATGCCCTGCAACATAAACTAGAGATCTCAGGCAAAAGGAAAGGGTATGTGTGCTGTGATTGATCATATTTTCACTTGTGAATGTTAAGGCCTTAGCACTGCTATTTCACCACAAACACATATGTGGCTTTTCACCTCTCCCTTGCTCCAACCCATACCTTGGTATACCACAATTTACAAAGTGAGTTTATGTCAGAAAGTCACAAGCGAACCTCTGCTCGCGGCAGCTCCACAACACATCAAGTGAATAATCTCTAATCTGTTCACATGAGCCATGTGTGTGCGCTTTGAGTTTGTACAAACATAGCTCAACTTCAGTGACATCCACGTCTCTCTCCTTCTTCCAAAAGGAGCAGCTCACTAAGTATCACCCACTCTGTACAAGATCACTCAAAGGGACAACTTATTTTGCCTTTTGAAATTAATGGGTGAAGTGTAGGAAACCCTAATGGAATTTATTTAAATCATACTTAGTTCAATTGTTCAAACACTTATTTAATAGTGAGAGAACCGTATCACAGAACGGTGCATGTTAAGAATAAATACATTAAACCTACAATCAAGAAGAATGCATTAAACACTTTGAATACATTGTTTTCAAACACATAAAAGAGTTGCATAAAGTTTTGTTACATACCAATGATTCGTCTATTTCATCGTCTGAGCCGTCGTCGTCACTGTCCTCATCCTCCTCTCTGATTCGCCCGTATCCTATGAACACCAGACTGTGGTTTACAGATGGACAGAACCAAATGCAGAAAATAAACACAAGATTAGAGAAGACGCTGACCTCTGACGACAAGATATCTTTCTATGGCTTGGACCAGAGCCAGGGGGTCAATCTTTACAGGGCCACCTTTCCACTGTTTCACATTGGTGCAGTCTGGATGCCGCTGCAGCTGACACTTCAACTGGTGGGTGTTGAAAAATTTCAGCGCTTGAGATCCTCTGGAGAGACAAAAATGGTCAATTAAAAGCTTCATGCAATTCTTTGGTAGCACACACACTAGCGCACACACACACCTGCTTCCATTTCCATTTCCACTGGGAAAATCATGAACTTTAACAGGGAACTGCTCCATCTGACTCAAGCAGCTGTTCATCTTGTGCACCAAAGCCAGGTACGCTCCATTCATGGTCGGGTCCAAACGAGTAAGGGGTTCCATGCCTGGAACCTATAATAAATAAAAGGGGGGAGAAATTAATGGAATGAAATTATGTGCATGGATAAAAACACTTTTGTTAAGACTAGTTTTTACCGGACAGTCAGTAAAAATATGGAGAAATCGCTTCAGGCGCAAATCCCGACTCAGCAGGTCCCGGTCTGTGTTAGAGGTCAGGTATAGCAGGAGCTGTTTCACCAGCCCACTGTGCTGGATCTCAAATGATGACACGTCAGATTCGGAAACAATATTGGAGATCTCTACCAGGCACTCCGTGCCGCCATCCACCTATAACAAGAAAAACACTGAAATGTGGCTGAACAATGTTGATTCATTGGAGCCCCAAAAAATGTTTTGTATGAACAGATTTCTTGTATTGTGACTTGTAAAAGGCTTAGTTCCCCTTCAAGGTTCTTGCCAGAACTACTGAATGTGGGGCAACCCAACAACATGATGATGATGATGAAGATTTTACCCTACACTAGGATTTCCTTTTTGATGCTGCTTAAAACACAGCGTTGGCGCAAATTTACAGTTCGTCCTCACGTTGCTTTGATCTTATGGCAACTCAATGATGTCAGTAACAGTCAAATCAAGGTTCCTTCTCTTTTGCTCTCATTGTGACTGTTTTAACTCAAAGCTGCGTCACTGCAGGCACCCTGCTCCATGCAATCAGATTGAACAAAATATGGAACTGCCTCATGAACTCTGAGTGACTGCTCCCCAGGACGACACATGAGGCACAAGGTATAGTAGTGTGGCGCTCAAGCGGATGGCAAAACTGGTGTAAAGACGCAGTTTTAGTGAATACTAATCCATCAGCAGGTTTCTCTATTTCAGGACAGTCCCAATAAGGGAGCATGACGCCCTTGTACAAGGTTATCAAACAAGTTTCTAGGTGTGATGGTTACAATTAGTAATTTAGTATCTATAAAACAGACAATCAAGATATTCCCATCATGTGTCCTGTGTTTTACCTGCAGTCCAAGTTGCTCAGTGGCTGTGCAAAGTCTTTGGAGTACATTCAGTGCAGGATTGCTGCCGTCCACGTTTTCAGAGTTGAAGTAGCGTTCTACAAACTTACAAGCCTGTTCTTTGATCCAGGCTCTTATTTTGTCTCTGAAAAAATAAAAACCCTTTAGTAAATAAATATTTCACATAATATTTACAATAAACAAGCTTTCACCCACCTATTATTTGAAATTGAGTCTTTTGGTGGTGCTCTGGCCAGTCCACTCACTCCTGCCGTGCGAGGTTCAGAGTTGGCATTGTTGGTCTGGGCACCCAGTTTTCCCCAAGTTTTTGGATTTAGACTTGCCAAAAATGAGGATTTCGGTGACTGTGTACTGGTTGGGCTTTTAGCTGTATTAACAAAATGATCCATTGATTTAAAAAAATGAAACCGTAAATTACAAAATAAGAAACATGAAAATGTGGCTTACCTTGATTGTCTAATTTATCATCATCCCTTGGTGGAGAATATTTTGGCCTCCTGGGCCCTCTTTTTGGCACTCGTTTCCTCTTCAAGACATCACTTAACCGCCTGAATGAAGACAAAAGTATCTACTGTTAATCGTGTAATAAAGACATATTAAATGAGGGGCAGGCTACTTGTGTTCCCTGAGTGTACCCGACACTAAGGTCATTGTGTACACCTTGTGAATGGCTAACATCTCTATCTGTAAAATACAGATGGTCCACCCCCTACTACACCTACTACATACACAATATAAGGTGAAGTCTGGTACTCTAGACTTAACCGTCCTATTTTTCAACAACACAACAATCATAATGTGGACATTTGTCTTAAACCTCAAACCAATTTATCGGCTGATAAATGCTCTTTCAAATTGATGGGGGTTTGTTGTTTAACATAATTTTGAGTTGTCGTTTTATTTTTTTCATTAATTTAATTCGAAATGATCAACCCAAAATTCGATTGCATTTACTGTAAATCAGCTTTCTTTAACTTTACATCTGTTTTGGTGCAATCAAAATATTTTTACCGAATAAGAATATGCAAACTTATATTCAATATAATTAATAATTGCCATCTAGTGCATTAACACAGAAAACCTATAGTGTCCATTGCACAATGTGTCTGTCCTTGTGGGATTGATGAGCCAAAATGGTTTGACCATCTCCTCCATGATCAAACCTTTCATCGCATAGGACCAAAATCGTACAGTGGACACCTGGCTTAAGATTGCGATACTCACCCCTGCGGGCTGAGGTCGAGAGAGTCGTCCATGCTGTGCTGGTAGCTGGGCGATCCCAGCTCCGCTGTAGCATTATTAGAGGACGTCGTGGACGCAGTGCTGTTGCTGGTAGGACAAATGCTGGCACTTCCACTTTGACAAGCTTTGGGAGGACTGGTCACCAGTAAGCTTTCAGACTCTGCCAAATTCTTTACCTGGTGCATTACACCTGCGGAAAACAAATATCAAATCTACTCCAAATAAACGAGGGCAAGGCTATTTTACCTTCTCTTCTAAAATAAACACTGAATACGTCAGGCAACTTCTGCATCAAGATCTCAGCCATTTGTAGAGATCCCACAACAATCTTTAAGTCTTGACTGGACAGCATGGAGGCAATGTGACTGTTGAATACAACAAATAAAAAGCTCAGATATGTAACCTGCATTTTAATCTATTCAGCAGGAATTGATTCTATGATAAAACACACCTAGACACAGCATGGTTCCTCAGAACGTCTTTTAACAGCTCGGCATCTGCAAAATAGATGATCCTGAGGATGGCTCGAAGGCACTTGTGTCTGACGGCAGGGCCGGCTGAAGAGCTGTACACTTCGTACAGAACCCCAAACAGAGTTTTGATGAAGCACTTTGCGAGCTCTGGGTCTTCCTTCATCAGCTGAGCTCGCGCATCTTCTCGCCTCACCTCCTGATGACTCCCTATAAAAAATGAAAAAACAATGAGCATTGTTTAAATGTTATATGGGCTCTAGGTGTGTCTTTATTCAGGCCTAATAATAGATACGGACTTACTGTGGAAACTACATGCATTTCAGTAGGTGTGAATACACCATAATATATGCTTCAACTTAAAAAATACCAATACCAATATATTTTGGTATTGACAAGGATGCCAAAGATTATTGACGAAGAACTAAAAGCGCTAGTAGTAATGAGGTTTCTGTGGCCATACCTGTGTTTGGATTGGCGAGAGGGTTGGGTTTCCTCTGTATGCCCCTGGCCGTCCCGGTGTCCTCATTGATCTGCTGCATAGAGTTGAAGTCAATAGTGTAGACACGGCCAAGGGTCGACAAGCTAATTTCATCCTCGCCATTCTGATGGGCTGTCTACAAAACAAAGTACACAAAAATGAAAATACATTAAATTTAAAACAGACATGAGAAAAAGGTATAAGCGGACTGGAAATGCTATGTGACAAACTGCACTCATGTTAGCTTTATCCTCAAGGTGTAACTTGTGCTGGTCTGTTTAAGTTGTGAAAAATATCCTTCTGAGCTAAAACCATTCAGAGAAGCAACAAGCCACGTAGCTCCTCCATTTCCACTTGTGCTGCAATTGTGATTTATCTCATGGATTAAGAAAAGAAAACTGCCAAAACTAAGTAACTTACTTAGTGTTTAGGGGCATCTGTTAATTTGCCACATCGGTCACATTTTAAAAGAAAATACACTTTGTACATTAATAGATTGCAGTTGAACGCAAGGTGTTGTAGGTGAATTTAATATTTAATAGTTGCAAGGTTCACCTAAATCTTGGCCCCCCAAATACATCTCAGTGCGTGCCACAAAGTATAATCATTATTTAAATGTGTTTTAATAGCCACAAATAGTGCCAATAAGTTAATATTTCCCTTCCCTTTCCAGAGAGAAAATCCCATATTTCTAAGACCCAGAGCATGCCATTACTGTGCTTACCTTTACAGTTACCTTCCATGTCAGCAATGAATGGAATTCCAGCATTATACTGATCTGTACTACAAGTTGGAGTCAAAAAGTCCATTAAATCTTGATTGCAACTTGGTTTTCTTCCATACGTGTGAGTGAAATCTAGGTAGAGCTCCTTCTACCTGTGTTTGTTTACAATAGTGGCAGCCTTTAACAAGAGGCACCTGCCACGGTCTGCTAAATCAAGACCCTGCTCTACCCAGTTCCTTTGGTAATGGAAAAAACTAAATTTACGGCAAAGCGTAAACTCGGCTCTTGTCTCTCTTGTAATGTTCCGTGACATGTAAATTTCTCATGTGTGAGATCAATTAAGTCTATCTTATCTTATCCTGCGAAAAGTCCATAAGCCCCTAGGAGGCGCCGTTAAAATTAGACCTATTGCTGTGCCTGGCTTCGGGGAACTTCGGGAGTGCAAGGGTGTCCCAATACTTAGGGAGAAGAGGCGAGGGTCTTCACAGCCCCAAAAACCACCCTTGAGCGCAAGTGAGGTCCGGAGCTCACTTGGGAGCGAGTGTGATCCCATGATGCATTACGATAGCTGTTGGTAAAGCAGCAGTCGGGCAAAGCCGTGCCACAATGAAAGAAAACAACATGAAACATCCGCGCACAAGTTTGTGCGGAACGTGAGGAAGCTCCGAAGCGTGTGCGAGTCTTTCAGCGTGTGGCATTCACTGAGGCTTCAGAGACATGGATCCATGTTATTATTATAGATCCATGATGTAGTTCAGAGCATCGCTTTGACAGTTTGCTTTGTGATCCGCGGGCCGCGGCTGTACCCGTCTGTCTCTGTGTGGTACGTCCGTCTCTGTGCGCGTATGTACATGCGTCTGTCTGTGTGCGTGTGTGTCTGCCTCTGTGTGTGTGTACATGTGTGTCT
>JAPMNZ010847935.1:0-11700 GCA_029875035.1 Pomatoschistus microps | reverse complement strand
CATTGTCTTTAAAATTTAAATCATAGGTTATCGCATTGCAATTTATTGCAGAATCGATATTTTCTTACCCATTCTATTGTTGGATAAACTCACCGGCCATTTCTTAGTTATACCTCCCTATAAAGTCTTTTTTAAAATAATTAATTCCATTACTTTACTGGGACATAGTACATTCATAAATATTTCTGTAAATGTACCAGAATCAACTAAAATGGCTTTTTGTGTTACAAATATTAAAATTCAGTGCAGAGAAGAACAATACAAATATCACACACAACGCTTGTGTGAAAGTTCCAGCAGTATCTCAGACACTGCTGGTCTCAGGAAAACAACCATACAAAATCCCAAGCCTCACAAATCCATATTTTACCCATTCTGATGATTGGGTGGAACTTCAGAAAGCGGCCCTCACAGTCGACCTGTGATTGGGTGATAGCTACAGTCTTTGTGTTATCTAGCAATGTTTTAAATAAAGTGGCCAGCAAGTTTATTATGGCAGCTGTCAAAGCAACTTTCATTAAAACAATTTGTCAAAATATCTCTGCAGCATTAAATCTAATGTATTTGAAGCCTAGTGAGATACATTTGTGAACATTCTGCAAGAGCAGATTGAATTTCAAAATATTCAAAGATCTCAATTTTACATCTTTGGTTGTCATAACCAGTTTGAGTTTCACAACTGCAATATTTGTGTTCATGTTTATTTATTATCACTATTTTATTAAAGTTTATCAAATCAATTATTGCGTTTCATCTTTGTATCTGGTTGAAATAATGATGCATAATTTAAACTGATTCAGACGAAGCATTTTATTACTTGACTTTTGCGCACTTTGTGAAATAAACCTCGAGATGGCGCCAAATGTTCTCCTGATGTCTCCAGTGAAAAGAGTTGGTGTAAAACTGATCACGACTTGTTTGATCTGTCAAATTTGTGGCCAACCTTTACGGAGACTTTGACCCCCAATCCTCTGGACCACATGACGCTATGGCGTTTCTGGTCATAGCTCTACTGTGATGTTTGCGACAGTGACTCAGCTTCTGCAGGTTTTACATTGCCAAAAATGAGGAGGATCGTAGAAATACTTTTAGTTACGCAAGTTGGCAGATTAGAATCCGTTCAGCCTATCAGCGCGCTCACATGACAATCCTTACTTCACTTGCGCATATGGTCCATGTCTGTCTGAAAGCTTCTGGGCAACTGCGAGCGTTTATCTGGAGTTATTTGTGCGATATCAGGTCAAGGACATTTGTAGCGTAATAAAGCATCCTTGTGACTGCGCTGATAGACAGTGCTGATGATGCTGCGCGCTGCTCTGCTGCCGTGCGTCCAATCACGTCCACAGCCGCTGCAGGGGGCGGGCTCAGCGGCCGTCACTCTGACAGCAGCGCACTTCACCATCACAGGCTTCATTGTCGAGGCGCGGCATCAGCTGCAGCGTATGCTCTTCTGTCTTCGCCGTTTCTATTACAAAGCGATACTCTTCTTAAAACCCACTATTATTTTCATTTACTGTCATCCATGAGATTCTTCAGGCTTACCTTCAAGTGCTTCGTCGACTGCTTTTGAATCTCCGGTGTCTACGGCTACCCTGACCGCGGCGCTTTGTGAATTCCCATCTTTTGGCTGAGCTGATTGACAAAAACCTAAAACAGAGGTCTTTATTAAAACCGAGACAGAAAATAATCTCAAAGGATAAAACAAAGCCTGAGCGCTGCCAAGTGCCTGCATCCCGAGTCTGCTCTTGCACGTTTGAGCCAGACATAAGTCAACCTCAACTGTCTCTGTGAGAAAAAAGATTCAACTGTAACTCTACAACATGTCACCTGAAGTGGAGGGTAAAAACCACAGTGAGTAACGCGGGCTCCCTGATAGAACCCGTATTTGTTTATTTATTTATGTATCCTCATTGTCCGGAATGTGCCCCCCCTCTGCATGTGCGTTCGTCTTCACTCTTAAGTGCTGTGTATGTGGCTCTATTATTTGCACATTAGAAGTCAATATATCATTTGGAATGTACGTTTTCATCTGATATTTATGCATCGCTTGAGGATCATAATTGTGCCACAATGGAGACTTGCATTTTGATGAACCATTGAAATGAACACCCCATAATAAGGTAGATGTAAAGTGTATTTAGCAATCAATACCTGAAATCCAACATTTGTAATAAAGTAGCATTTATGTATTTCCCTCGCTTGTTAGTGCTCCCCCTCAAACTGCTCTGATCTGGATTGAGCTGCTTTGCTTTGCATCCAGACCCATGCAGCTCACTTGATGCCTGTAAATAGACCGCTACTAAAAAGTGACTTTTCCTTTTCACTTTGTAATAACATCATTGTAAAGACGTGATGAACCCTCTGTTGTGAGAGTGTGCAGAGTCACATTGAGGAGATGCATGCTGTCCATGTTGTTCTCCTGCCTTCTACTGCAGCTCATTTATCACCGTGTCAACATAAGAGCCACACTTGGCTGAGCTGCTCTCCAAGACCCAAAACAAAACAGTGCCTGGTCTTCTGCAACTGATTCTTGAAATAAATTATTATAGTTTAGAGAAAGAAAGCATTTGAGTCTTTATTGATGCAGGGGTAAAGATTGTGGCATGAATGTAGTGTCTTTTGTATAATCAAATATCTCAGTCTGCCATGTTTCTTGTGTCGCTGATGGCCCATGTGATGTTTGTGTGTCCAGGTGAGATGCCCCTTCCACAGTTGGAGGCAGGGACTCTTTCGGAAGAGGAGGGCATTGGATCAGTGCGGCCCCTAGTGCCCAGCACGGGTTCAGGATGTGGTGATGACAGCGGGGCAGGCCCTCCTCCAGATCCTGAGGGTCCTGCAGCTGCGGCCAATGGGGCTTTAGCGGTCCCCATAGTGGAGAGAGAGACCTGGACCAGACAGATGGACTTCATCATGTCCTGTGTGGGCTTCGCTGTGGGTCTGGGGAATGTGTGGCGCTTCCCCTACCTCTGCTACAAGAACGGAGGGGGTAAGATTCAGGTTTAACGGCTATTTTGTAAGTGTCATCAAGGTTTCTTCAATATTAACATTTATTTTTATATAAAAAGACTATATGTATAAGCACTCTTGCACACATATTGTGTGTAAGGAGTATTATTATTATTTTAGCAAACATTCAGCAAATGTGATTCTCCTCAGAGATCTCTCAACTGCACAACATGCCTTTTGGATGAAAGTAGCAGAATCTCAATTCTGGTTCAAATCATATTTTATTTTGTAAGATAAAGGATTCTGTTCATTTCTCCTAAAAAAAACAAAACTAAACAAGACAAGGGAAATAATAATGTTAAATCTAATATGAGCCTCTCAAAAGTAACAAAACAACAAAAATATATAGTTCCATTTGGTTGTCAAAAAGATACAGTCACCAAACACTATACTAAATATTTTACTGTGATTAATCATCATTTATTGAAAAACTGTAAAACAGTTTCATTTTGAATAATTGAATACACTTTAGTTTATTAAATTACAACTGTATGTATGTATATACTATTGTAATGAATAAGTAACATCTGTCACTGATTAAAGTCCAAGTGTTTTCACAACATGTTCAAAATAACTCAATCGTTCTCCTACTGTAACCATTTGTTCTCTACAACTCAATTTACCTCCTCTGACCTGTCCTTCAGTGAACTCGTAACCGTACCAGAAGTCTATAGTTGACATTGTGTGCTTATCTTTAGCCCTACCCTCTGTCTATTTTATGAATGTACAAATATGTCATTGCCACCCCCATGGCTCCCCTTCCCTGGCACTGGGTCTTGTGACCCAGGGCTCTGCCACCTTCTGGTATCATATAACAATGAGCGGCCTCACACATAGCCCCCTGTGCTCCTGCAGCTCCTGCAGCCCCAGCTTAGGTGGCTTACAAAGAACCGGCCTAAGCAGCTGAATGCAGGTCGCTCTCCCACTGATAAGGAGACATACGTTTATGGCTCACTGTAACTGTCTTGTGACTCAGTTCAACGGTCTTTACTTCTGCGATCTTTGATTCTGTAAAGTCCTGTAGTTCACATCTGTGGTTATTACATATAGTTTGACAAAGCAGATTGGGCCATATTCCTGACCTTGGTTATGGTTAGTCACAGCCAAGACTTTATTACCTATATTTTTCAAAAATGTAGGGACAGAGAAAAGTATAGTATATATACATTTATATATATTCTTTATTCAACATTTCAATTTAATGCCACATTGGTTGTGCACTGAAGACAATATTATATTTTTACGTTAACCAAGCCTACATGGTTGTCTACATAGTTTCAATGGTGGACCATTTGACGTGTAGAGCAAAAGTGCTAAATTACACTAAAAAGAAGAGCTAAAAGAGCTGAGCACCTAAACTTGAGGGTTCTAGCTTTGGCTTTCTATCTTGACGATTGCTTGATGGATTGTTAAATTGGCTGGCGTCTATACTCTGTCCCCGGTGTGGCGGTTGATGTTGGTGTATTAAAAAGTCCTCTGCGCTCTCGCCTGTCTTTGCTTCTTTGCCCCGTCTCATTCCCTCCCCTTCTCACTCACACGCTGATGTTTCCTTATAAGGTATGAGCCTCTCATTGAGCGACAGAAAGAAAGCATTGGCCAAGCAAAACATGGATGTCAATTAATGCCTTTTAATGACAGTCTAATGGTGCATTATTGATTGTTTTAAGTCTATTCAACTGCTGCCTTCCTCCAACTCATTGTCCTTCCTGTGATATGTCCATCTTTCCTTCCCATTCTTTCTGCGTCAGAGCTGGTCACATGATCCCCCTCCCATCTTTAGTGTTCTCTCTGCCAAATAGATCGCTCTGGAAATAGATTCCTATACCCAGACTCACGTGTTATATATAGACTTATTCTTCTAAATGTATATTTTTACATCCAGGGTATTGCCAACAAAATAACATAAATAGTTACTCAGTGCTGTATATTGTTAAGTACATTCTTAAACATACCATACAGACAGTACACTGGACTTTAATGGAACTAAACATGGATTGTTGATACTACTGGATAGAGATTGTTGTCCTAAAATGATTTATTAGTTGTAGATGCTTGTGTTATATAGCTTCAAGGACAGTAGCGGACAAACATCTATGCACGAGAAACAACAGTTATCTCCAACATACAGTTTTAACTTTGGCCTCGTCTGCCAAAGAAAATAGACATATTATTACAGCCCTTTATCGTTTTATCTGTTTGTGTCAAGTACAAATAAAGCACTGGACAAATAGGTGAATCTTACACCCTCTAAACGACGGTTTACTGTTATTCAGATTTAACAGTGATGTTGTGTGTATGTTTTTCAGGTGTTTTCCTTATTCCCTACCTGCTGATTGTGTTTATTGGAGGTATTCCTGTCTTCTTTTTGGAGATTGCACTTGGACAATTTATGAAGCAAGGAGGGGTTTCTGCTTGGAATATTGCACCGCTTTTCAAAGGTATATCACTTTGATTAAAAAAAATAATGTAAGGTTCAAAAATAAAACAATGCAATATCTAATACATCTCTAATACATCTCCAATGTGAAGTAATCTGGTCATTGATCAAGTCTTTGCTTTTTCTTTTAGGTTTGGGCTTGGCCTCAATGGTGATTGTGTTCTTCTGTAACACTTACTACATAATGATTCTGGTGTGGGGCCTATACTTCCTGTTTCACTCGTTCACAAACCATCTTCCCTGGGCCACCTGTGGACACCCCTGGAACACGCCTAACTGCACCCAGGACTTCAGACGCGCTTGTCTCAACAACACCAACATGTCCCTCTCTGCACCATTCAACCTGTCCTCGGCCTTATTCAATAACATTAGCTGCTTGGAGCAGGAGGGCCTGCGCTCCCCTGTCATCGAGTTTTGGGAGTACGTAGTCTCATCATTAGATTCTAATTTCATAGAAGTAAAACTAAGACGTTTATCTAAGTATAACAAGAATCTATCTACTGAACTGTGTTTTCTATGTTTTTTAAAAATCTTTGTTTGTGTTCTAGGCGTAAAGTTCTCCGTCTCTCTGGAGGCCTCCATGAGCCCGGTGCCATCAGCTACGAGATGGTGTTGTGTCTGGTTGTCACTTGGATCATCGTTTACTTCTGTATGTGGAAGGGAGTTAAATCCACCGGCAAGGTAAAGGCCTATCTGTTGACTGTGATATAACATGTTTATGTTAAGGTTCATTGAGTTTTACCAGTCAGGTGTAATAGAAAGCGTGTTCCTAATGCAGCTTTTCTTTTTGACTTTGGATCAGCTTTTGTAATGAGGGCTCAGACTGATGAAATCATCTTACATAAAGTAACTTTGTGAGAATTTAATCTGTAACCTGCATTCATACATTTTCTCTGTTGCTCTCAATTGCACCAGTTCAGGATCAACCACAATAGAAACAACTACATTGGGTGCCTTTAAAAGTTGAACTTTTTCACATGCTGTCATGTTAACGACCACAAACATAAACATGTATTCATTTTTTTATTTTTTTTATCTGAAAGACCACAACAAAGTAGCTGTAAAGTGAAAGCTATATTATAAATAATTTTGAATATTGGTCACTAAACAGCATCATGAAGTCCAAGGAACCACCTAGAGAGTTAGGAAGCATGTTTAGACTACACATCCTTTGGTATTGTAAAGCGTATGGCCTTTATGGACAAGTGTAAACAGAAAACCAGTGATTAAATGAAGCAAGGGACACATTTGATGTGTGGAAGAAGATGCTGTGTGAGACTGATATTGAATTCTTTAGCCTAAATGCAAAACATGTGGTGCAGAACACTGTTTATCACTCAATACTCACACCACCCCCTGTTAAATCTGGGTGTGGCAGGTTTTCTTCAGCAGGGACAGAAACAAGTCTGTCCAAAAGGCTTAAGGTTGGGGTGGATGCTGACCTTCCATCAGGACAATTTTGCTAAACGTAAAGACCTTTCACACAAAGAGTGGTTTAAAAGTCAAAGTCCAGACCAAAGCCCAACTGAATCCAGACCTTAAAACTGCTGTTCACAAACGCTAATCTGACAGAGTTGTTTTAAGATGAACTTGAAAGACTTTCAGTCTCTAGATGTGCAGCTTGTAGAGTCAGACCCCAAAATCAGCAGGGGGAAAAATAATAATACAATATTTATGTTTGTGGTTGTAAACAAGTGCAGTACATTTTAAGATGGCAATTCAATTAATACAAAAATTTATGGTTTAGACCCTAAATTGTTAGCCCCATTTATCTTCTTTAAAAAGAGCAGAGCATGATTGGATCCCCGTATTCCCCTTCCCACAACTTTAGGGGGTTAAGAGTCCTTTTATCAAGAATTTGGACCAACTGTAAAATGTTTTTAGATGGGTATAACTACTGATTTACATACAAGCCCTGGGTTCTTAGAAACTGTTAAGCTGATTATTGACTCGTAATATTTAGGGCCAGAGAGGGGATTTGAGTCTGTGTTCATTTACAAAACAAACAGTGAATGTGTTTTGACTGACAGATTGAAGCGTATTTGTGCAGTTGGTCACAAGGGTCATATTTGTCTGAAAAGGTTGCCAAAAACCCCTGCTATTGCAGGAGGTTTACAAATTGTCTGGCTTTCCATTTACAGGCTACCTTTTCTCCAAAGTAACATGACAGGCCCATTACATCTGCAGGAGGGACCAAATGGGCCTCTTCTTATGAGTATTTACAGCAGGTAATGGCTTAATACAAGTGATCATGTAAAAAATGAAAACATACTTGATAAAACCAACACCTTAGACCAATAGCAATTAGAATATATGATTAACCTGTTTGAGTTACTACATTGACATTTTGTATACTTACTCTTAATGTGTAGTTTAGATTCTTCAACAAAAGTTAAAGGTTAAGTGTTTTTATTCTCCTCTCCTCCACACAAACTCTAAAGTCTTTTCATTTGTTCTATTTTTCTCTTTTCTAGGTAGTGTATTTCACAGCGCTGTTCCCTTACCTGGTCTTGGTGGTGATGTTGGCGCATGGAGTCACTCTTCCAGGAGCTATTGACGGGATTGTTTACTACCTGAAACCAGACTGGTCAAAACTCGGAGAGGCACAGGTAGAAAACCAAGTTAAACCAATGGTCAGCACTGACCTCACCTGATCTTCCTGTTGGTTCAACTACATATCACTTGTTTTAGGTTTGGATCGATGCAGGGACTCAGATCTTCTTCTCTTATGCCATCGGACTTGGGGCTTTGACCGCTCTTGGCAGCTATAACCGCTTTCACAACAATTGTTACCAGTGAGTTAGCATGACATCCCATCTTCCCATTGCCCATGAATGATAGGACTAGACTTTAGTCAAAGTTTAGGGGAAAAAATAAGGTAACGATAAAGCAATATTTAGTATGAATTGTAAAATCTACTTATATCCTACTACAATATGTGGGATATATGGATCCTCAAAGTGCACTATAGCTCATATAAACACATTTTAGGTCTTCTTTAAATAGATACCTGCTAGTCTCTAGGATGAGTCATCAGGGCCGACTGCTGTCAGATGTAATTGTAGACAAAGAGAAATGGCTACTTATTAATAGATCAGAATGCACATTTGTCTTCAAGCATTGTTGAGTTGTTTTATATAAAATACAATATAAATGTTACCAATACTTAAGATTGATCCAAAACATAAATACATTGTAATGCATAATGATAATAAATTCAATCGTAACATTTAAGTTAGACTTAGTGGCACGGTCCGCCAAGCCCACACTGTAAACCCATATTAATACATGCGGCTGGATGTTTGAGCCTGGAATGCAATCGGCAGGACCTTTCATCAAACCGATAACTGATTATTAATGTCAGGGGTCAGTGAGCAGTGAACTCTGCCCAGTATGTTACTTAAACTCTGATACAAGGAAGATACTTTTGAAAGTGCTCAAGGTGTTTTCCCTCAGTGTGGAAAGAAAACACCTGCCCACGGGCGAGTAGTGAGATTAAAGTGATACAAAGGGATTGATGACAAGGGATTCCAGCGGAGGCAGAGAACTACAGATGCACCAACACATCATCAGTAGAGAGAAAAACAACTTATCTCAGACTTCAATGGAGCGCAAAGGGTCTAGTCACAAGGACCTCATCCAACTAAACTAGGACTAGCAGAGATAAATGTATATTCTTTACTGTATGTATCTGTCCAAACCAGTGTGATGCATCGCCCATCTCTTCATCTATAGATAACCTTATTGACAAGACTTTCTTTTAAAAGAAATATTGCTATTGGTCTTAGTTCCCTAAGACCCTCTTGTTTTCTTGCAATTTACACTTTTATGAATGCTTGTTAAGCATCATGAAAATACTGTTTTAGACATTGGTGAACAACACACAAATACACACGTACAGTGAATTAATTTTTGTGACTTTGTTGTTCTTTTGCAGGGACGCGTTCATGTTGGCCATGATCAACAGTGGGACTAGTTTTTTTGCTGGTTTTGTAGTGTTTTCTGTGCTGGGATTCATGGCTGCAGAGCAAGGTGTTGACATCAGTAAGGTTGCAGAAAGTGGTAAGCATATCTTCCTTTTGAGAACACATTTACCTGGTTATGATTCAAAGATATTATCGATAATAGACAGAGTTTGATCGTGTTAATTCCTCTGTGTGCAGGTCCTGGCCTGGCTTTCATAGCCTATCCTAAAGCTGTCACACTGATGCCTCTTGCACCTCTCTGGGCAGCTCTCTTCTTCTTCATGTTGCTCATCTTGGGCCTGGATAGTCAGGTAGTACAGTAATAACTAAACTGTGTAATAATTGCTAAGTTGGGACTTAATTAATGAGCAATAAAAATGCATGCCATTGTGTGAAAACTACTGCTTTCATGGCTACTGTCGTGAGCTGCTATTTTGTCTTATTCTAGTATTGTAAGATAATAACAACCCATAAATCTTTAGATTATTTTTGTAAAATATCAAGAATATATTATCTAATCTATTATGCTTTGACAGTAATTATTCTTCCAAATGTGCCTTTGTCCCCAAAAATACACTCTGACCCAGTCCAGACAAGCCGTTTGGGCTGAAGAATGCTCTTCTCAGTTTCTTGCTTATGTCCATTGTCAAGATTTGTCAATGAGCTTCTGTGTGAATCACTCACAGCAGCTGTCTGTGTCACTCCAGTCACTCACGCCTCCTCTTTCCAGTGGAACGAACTATGCTCAAAACAAGTCGTTTTTTAGAATGTGTTTAAATGATGCAATGTTGCTCCATGCAATATAAGACTCAACATGAATGACTAAAGATTAGGAGCAAAATCAGGAATCTCCTACTTTACTCATATGTTATAAACTCGCTACCATCAGTCTAATATATAAATACTAATTTAGGATATATTTACTATTTATTTTTCAAACAAACAGAGTCTGTGTGTTGAAACCCCTAGATTGAAATCAGAAATGAAACATCAACTTCATTAGGTTAATCCAAATGAGCGTCTGGGCTTCCTGACTGGTTGTTTGTATTTTACTGTTATTTTTAGTGAGTTATTCATATTCGTATGATGATTTAAGTGGATGATTGTGGTCAATGCTCTGGTGACCGTGGACAATCCACTCTTGGAAAAGTGTTCAGTGTGACTAATAAAAGGTTTCCTTCCTTCTCTTCAGTTCGTTGGGGTGGAGGGTTTGATCACCGGCATCATGGACATGCTTCCTCCCAAGTCGCCCCTGGGTTCCCTGCCGCGAGAGGTGGTGGCTGCCATCTGCTGCCTGATCTGCTTCCTTATTGACATGTCTATGGTTACTGAGGTAACTACAGATGCATTCACTTTTTCAATCAAGCATAACTAAAAAGGAATCTGGAAAATGATTTCTTAAAAATCTTTGAAACCATATTCATCTCGCAGTGGGGACATTTCAGTGCTGCAGCGCACATACAGAACAGTACAGGATATATCAGCAGCAGTCATTGTTTATTGTACAGTCTGACAGCAGATGGAGAGAAGGTTCTTAAACTTAGTGTTAGAAGCTCAGAGCCTATTCATAATAATGAATGTTATGAAAATATAATGTAGAACCTCTCAATTACACAGAGGGTGGATAAATCTGTCCCTGAAGCTGCTCTCCAGAGCAAACAGAGTATCCTGCAGGGGCGACAGTCAATGTTGAGCATGGATACTGATAGATGTTGTAGAGAACTGGTCTATTCCAGTCCGGGTCCAGATCTGGTTCAGAACGGCTCACAGCTTTATCAACAATACCTGAGAGCACATTATCTGTGTTTCATTGTTTTCAACTTAAATTTGACACATACTTATAACACGGTGCCCTGCCGCTAATCACTCACATTTTTTCCATGGGCATATTTATTTGTCTCTACGTCATTCTTGAATGGATCGTTTATGTGGTCGTTGTAGACATTTTATAAAGTCCAGTGTAAAGGGAGCAGCACTGGGCTGTGACTGCGTAGCTCTGAGATTCAGGGATTTTGGCTCATGCTCGTGACCATAAAGCCATAATAACACATGAACTTGCTTACCCCTCATTATTTTATTCTTATTCTACTTCTATTAATTTAATACTATGACTGAGCAACTACTGGTAGGTTAAGAAAGACCTGCTCTTTTATTTAATTATACAATGGCAATGAAATATTGTTGTCTATAATGAACAAAAATCCCCACTGCACAGGACTATAGAGGAGCTGAGGAGCTCCTTCAGTGGAAGACTGAGGCACCCCCAGTGTAGGAAGGAGCGCTACCGCAGGG
>JAPMNZ010847764.1:0-18447 GCA_029875035.1 Pomatoschistus microps | reverse complement strand
ATAGACAAGATGGGAAGAGGACAGGTGGAATGAAGGGGAACCTCAAAAAATAGCCGATTGTATAAACTTATATTTAAAACAATAAGTGTACTTACTGTATAGATTGAATTCTGCATTAATTCCCTTCATAATTCATAGGGATATCCATAGGGGAATCCATAGGCATATCCTATTAAATATATGACAGGTGGAGGTTTATGATTATGTCTGTGAGGGTGTTGAAAATACAGTTTTGTTACACTGAACGCCTCAGACATAATTCTCCTATATATACTAAAACAATAAGACAGAATTGGTTTTGAGTACTTGAAATCATTTTATAATGAAATTGAATATTAGTACCTTAAACATGTACTACCGAATTCTCCACATCCTACAATTTATCCTATTGATAAAGACTCTTGTAAACCAGTGCACACTAATTGAGGTGTGAAAAACTAGATGCATTTGAGCACATAGGGACAATTGCACATGTATGTATTTGGCCGGGTATAGGGTACTTACTCATTGTGTTCAGCATCACTTTGTTACGCAAAGTAAAAACAAAGCTTAAAAGGAATCATGCTCTTTTAAGAGTGGTGCAGAAATGCAATGATTTATGCTGCAGCAGCTGTTAATGTGTGAAAATAAAGTTGTGTAATTACATTTGCTTATAAGTAATAAAGGAACAGGACGCATTTGAAAGCATCCTCTCTAAAGGTTTCAAAATTGCGTCAATTTGAATGTGTTTTTTGAATTTACTCTGCATTATTATGCTTTGTAAATGCACTCATTGCCTTATTGGTGATGCTATTCCTCTGCGATCTTATTTGTTAATAAAGCTCTGCGGTTTGTGGTGTTCTTGGTGGCGTCTGATGTCCTTTATGCTCGTTCTTTCTCCCACAGTCCAGAGGAGACGTGCAGGTTAATTGCTGCCCCCAAATTGTCTGAAGGTGTGAGAGCGAGTGTGAATGGTGTCAGTCTGTTCGTCAGGCAAGTGATGAACTGCCAGCCTGTAGTGTACCTTCCTTCTAATGTCACCAGGGAGGACGGGGATACGGCAGTAAAGATAATGGATAATGTGAGATGGTCCCAAGCGCAGCACAGGATAAAGGGAGGCTCACAGTTAGGCACAGCTTTTTGGATTTAGAGGTCACTGCAGCAACAGACAGTAACATATAACATCTACAGCAGAGGTGCCCACACTTTGTCAAACCAAGATGTACTTCTACATTAACCATTGAGCCGTGATCGACCTCAGATTTATGTGGGAGTGTTGCGATTCAGAATATTACACTTGGTTCAATTCCTATTGCAGGCGAGTCATGATCAAGTAATGACCATGTCATTGTCTTTGTTCACATTGGCAGGGAAGAAATACTTCAATGATCAGTTACTTAAAAGTATGATCTTGTGTAGTGTTTCTCATATTGTAAAAGTGTATTTTATATTGTAAATGTAAAGTATGTCGGTGCGCGTCAGCTGCAGCCTGTGCCGAAACGGGAAGAGGATGAGCGCATATGAGGCGGGTGGTACACTGTTGACATGTAGTATGAACAAGCAAATGTCGCGTGTGAACTCACATATGTCATACGAGCTCCCCTCCCTGCCTTCAACTGGTAGATTGCGTTCAACGTATTGAGCGGCCCTGTATGCGGGGGCTGTGGTCTAAGTAAAGACATCCAGACTTCCCTATTCCATTCTTCATATTGTCTGCTTGTATCTGCACAATCTTGTCCTTTTGGTCACTACTCAGAGCTCATGACCATAGATGAGAGTGGGAACGTGGATACAGCAACGGCATCACTGGACACACAGCAGCGATCTGTCTGTCAATCAAGGACCTTCCCACCCACCTGAAGAGGGCACTGTACATATATGGGACTAATTCATGAATTTTTTTGTTTAGTTTAGTTAAATGATTGATGTTGAAGAAATCGACAAGTTCAAGGCCTATAATCCTTCTGCATAGTACAGATTCAAGGGCTCAAGTATTTTGTCAGGACCTATATTTCAGGTGAAGAATGATTATCATAATTCTTTGATGAATAAAGCGTATACATTGCAGAACCTCATCAGAGGATAGGTTTTAGTATAGTAAATGTGGGATCAGTGATCCAGTATTTTTACAGAAGTTAATCTGGTGAATCCAATCATTGTTATGATTTAAAATAAATATCACTTTTTGCTAAATCAAGTAAAGCCCTATTCGGACAGGATTAGTATTACATGGGGACCTCTGGTAATTTGTGATAATCACAGAGGACGTCTGAGATCTTAGTCCCGTGCGAATGCGGTTCTGTGATTTGTAAAGTAATAATTCCGCCACAAATAACCTCCTGTATTTGTCCAAACACAGACGTCCTCTGATAATACTAATTCTGTGCGAATCTGCCTGTTTGTGATCGTGAACGCTCTTGCCACTTTCACTTTACTTTCTGCTTTGTTTTTTGTCAGTGAGCAGAGGAGTTGCGTATCGCGGCTGTGTACACCCGCGGAGTTGCGGCTGCTGCTGTCTCTGTGAGGTCTACGGAGAAGTGTAGAGGACAGTTATGTGTTCACTGACACTAAATGATCAGACTGATGGTTTGCGTTCGTACGTTTACTCAGTGGTACAGTAATACAGTACAGACGTGTTGATTCAGCCGTTACGGCTTGTTGGCTTGCGCGTATGTTAGCAGAGTATTTGGTGTGTTCACAGGTAGTCCGTACAAACAGTATAGTTTAACATTGCAGACAATAAGGGCCATAGAACTGAAGAGCAGTAAAATCCACATGTAAGTGTTTGTCTTCATGGTCTCTGTGGCTGCTGTGGTCAGACGCCAGACTTTATGAACTGCCTGAAGCGGAGAGACCCGCGCACATGCGGTCGTTATGTCAGATGTCAGTGAAAATTACAGACATTGCTTATCCTGTGTGAATGCACTGCAAGATCTCAGACGTCCTCCGTGATTATCACAAATTACCAGGGGTCCACAGGTAATACTAATCCTGTCCGAATAGGGCTCAAAAGTTGTCTTCATTGGCCAACATATGACTAATTTTCAATATATGACAAATTTTCATTATGGATGAGGTCCAACATTGCACAGCATAGTGTGTGTATAATGAGAGCTATTTTACTAATTATGTAAAACGATTATTTCCAAAAGTTCATTAGCATCAGTTTTAATTATTTAGCACTGAAGACAAGTCTATCGACATATGGTCTGGGGGTAAAGACATTTAATAAGAATCTTCCTGTTGATATATGTTTTTAATTAAAATGTGAATATAGTTATTAATATATCAGTCAGACAAATGATATACTGTCTTTTAATCTTACAGTGTAAAGATTTCTTCAAAGCTGGCCGTGGGATTTACGAAGACTTCTGCCGGAGACTGCCTTTCTACATGTCAGACTTCACAGATGGTAGGCCTGACTAGTGACCAGAATGAATAATCATTTCCTTATTATGCCACCCTGCGGGAAGAACGATGGCAGTGCTTACTGGTCACTCACCCTTTGCCTCAAATACATCTGTGCGTCATTTGTGTCATTTCCAATCCAAAATGACCATCCATGTTGTTGTCCTGTTGGAATATGCTCGGCTTGTCCACTGTCGTTGTCGTTTCCCATCAAACATAGGTGCATTTGGATTTTGCTCCCTGCAGGTTTTATTGACCCATCAAATCAGCCCCCCTTTTATCAAGCAGATTATTGCCCGTGCAACTGTCCACTGCTCAAACAATGGACACAACTTGATGTTTTAATGTATCTACTTTCATCGGTCAATTTCACAATTCATTGAGTTTTACAGTGAGTTTTATTGTATCAGCTACCGATAATTAATATCCTTAGATGGTTTGAGTTTCTAAGATTAGCACTAACTGCCCGCACCGTAAGAACTACCGGTACATAACTGGGCGGCCTTTTCAATATGTAGCTTGAGAACAATTTTTAAGTTTTCGGTTACCTCCAAATAACTCCATTGAATACAGTTTTACATTTCTGATTTATCTTACAGCCGCCAATGGATTTATTTATTATATATAAGCACATAAACAGGACTTCATGTCTCGACCTTTTTCAAACCAGATTATCTCATACATTTTGAATTTAGCACAAAATACCTTTTAAACTGTATTAACAAGAGCTCTATTTGAAAATGTGATTGTAATAACCCACATTTATCTTGTGTCCAGTGAACCATTGGATCATAATGATCATAGCAGGAGAATGACACTTTCTAAATCAGTGCTATCATATTAAGTCTCCATTTTGTTGTTTTATGCCAAAGTGACCAATCTATCATTAGGGTAAAGGCAATAACAGCTCTATATGATGGACGACCTGGAGCCAAATGAGCAGTTTTAATAGTGCGAGCTGCAGTGGTTTACCTGCATGTTCTGTTGAATAATGAACTGCTGTTTGTGTCATTGGGAAACGAGGGCCTCCTTGGCTCCATTACGGGCTGGATGTGACTCATGGGTTTGTGTGTTTTTGTACCCTCAGGTATTGTTGGCAGTAATAAAACGCTGCTCAAGTACATGACGACGGCCATCTTTCTCTACATTGCCATCCTCCTCCCTGCCATCGCGTTTGGCTCACTCAACGACGAGAGTACGCGAGGAGAGATAGGTAAAGCTTAAAAGAAGTATTTGATTTTCCATTAATTTACGTCTTACGATCCGAGAGAATGTGGCTTCAAAATGAGTTTGAGACAGTGTGTGCGCACATCGTTTTTTTACATGCATGAGGTGTAGTCGGTTTTTGGAAAAGCAAGTAATGTTGGAAAAGTGTCCATGTTATATCAAACATATTTACTTTTTGTTAATTATGTTGATTAAACTTGAAATCATCCTTTCAGTGTCTAATATCCTTTATTGTAATATTGTTGATCTTTTGCAAAAACTGTCCCATTTTATTTATTTTTGACTTGAAAAGACAACCTGTACTTGGTTTTCTTCAAAGCCAAGAATTACATGTAAAACCAGTTGAAAACCAACAATAATTAATTGTTTCAGAATGTTAAGTTACTTTATGCTTTTCAACTGGCATTTCCAATGTTTCACTTCATGAAATAGAAAGATACCAGCCGTCAGAGGGATAAGTGTTTTAACAGAACAAATCCAGAGCCTTTTATCTAGTGTTGTGTAACAGCCTTAATTGAGGTCAGTGAGAATATTACACAATAAACAATGAAAAAAAAAAAAAAATCTTTTCTGAGCAGAAATGTATAACAGCCAGTTGTAAAATGTGTCTATGATTCTGGCTTTAAGTTGTTTTTTTATGACAAATTGTAAAGTAATCATTTCATAGGAGCTTTTTGATAGCTTTATGTGTGACCCTCTTCCCTCCTTTTTGTAGATGTTCGTAAAACCATCATTGGGCAAAGCATCGGAGGGGTCATATACTCACTGTTTGCAGGTTCTCCTCTGGTCATTCCACTGACCACTGCCCCTCTAGCCATCTTCATCAGCGGTATGTACGCCTCCAATTACCTGAACATTTCCTCAAAAAAGACTGTGATTCAGGTCATTATTTTAGTAGACACCATTGCCTGTTTTCAGTCATATGGATATAAAAGACAGAAAGTAAGGAGATTATGTTAAATATCAAATACCCTGTCTAAATAAAAGAGAAAACCACATCATCCGAATAATTGCATCCTCAAATTCCTGCTTTTTCCCTGAACACTGTCATTATGCAAGAGCTGGTTAGCAAAAGCCTAGGGTCAGAAACTAACTCACGGACATGTATACTTTATATTCAGCACACATAGATAACAGAACATAAGTGTGGTCTGCCCATTAGCCAGCAGCAGTAGTTTGGATCTAAAGCGTGTTGACGGATCAGGCCTGTGGTGAGGCTGCAATGCCCATGTGCTCTCATAATAATACCAGAAACGTTTGCCTGTTTGTGGTGAGGCCATGTTTGAAGTAAATAGGTTAGAGTTTTATGAAGCACATTCTCAGAGGGATAATTGTGGTTGTGTATCCAGCAGCCAACCTCAGCAGAACAATGGTCTATTTGTAAGGTTGTAACTCATCAGTGCAAAAATCTGCTCAACATTACGCCCCAATCGCCCTGTTTTTATGAGCTATAGTAATTTTAAGATCTGAATGAAATTCTTAGTACTGTTTGGTGTGTTTGGATGAATGTTTTATAACTGTTGTAAAAACCTTTGTCATAAGAGTCTTTGTTCTTTGTGCACATGTGCGATATTTCCATGTATACAACATAATTACTTCTTCTAAACCTTCAGCACCAGTTAGCACCAGGCAGCTTTAAACTTTCAAAACATTACTTCAATAAAAAAACAAAACCTTACTCCAATCAAATACCTAAGCAAGCATATTTTACAGTGATCAGTCTATCTGTTTCTTGTAGTGAGATAGTGCTGGCGTTCGGGCAAATGGAAAAGTGGAAATGTTAAATGTAACCGCATTTTTCCCCTGCAGTCATTCGAGGTATATGTGATGACTACAATCTGGACTTCCCAGCATTTTATGCTTGCATCGGCCTCTGGAACTGTTTATTTCTCATACTGGGAGGCATCTTCAACCTCAGTCTACTAATGAAGCTCTTTAAAAGGTCTCAAACTTGTACATACATGTATCCTGTAAAATACAATGATCTGCTGCCTGTTTTATATCCCTGTCTATTCACATTTTTATATTCACATGCCTCTTTGCTTTTCAGGTCAACTGAAGAGGTCATAGCACTGTTCATTTCAATTGCATTTGTTGTTGATGCAGTCAAAGGCACAGTTAAAAGTAAGTATTCCTATAGGGTACTGTATGTCTCATGCTTAATTGTATAGAACTTTTTGCATGTGTATACTGGTAGTTCTTACGCAATGTTTTGGTCCAATGTAACTTAAACATTTTTTGGGATGTGTGCTTTCATGTGGGCAGGGGAATGGCTCAGTGATGGTGCTGATCAGGAACTGGTAGCAGGCTATGACTAATCACAAATTGGGCGTCACACCTGCTGTCACAGTCACCAGCATCTTGGCCTGAACAAAGTGTCATCCCTGTAGCCAATTACAACACATCTCCGCTTTAAAAACCTTCAGCAATGATTCCACTGCCTAATGAGTCCAGTCTGTTGAGTCCTGCACTTCTCCTAATAGTCTATTTTACAATAACCATCTCAACATTGTAGCTAATCACAATCTTCTCTACTTGTTTCAAGAGCTTGGTATGTTGCAGTATTCATTAAAGTAGAATTCTTCAAGAACAATTGCAAATCTTTATGTAATGGCAAAATGTAATCAGATTCAATATACTCAAAATGTTTGTAAAGTTCTTGTACTTTTATGGGTCAGAGCACTTAAAGGTTCTAATTCCAATGCAGGAAATCTATTCTGACTTTATTTCCAGCTTCGGGCACTATACACTTTATTCTGCAGCATGTATTAAAAAAACGAATGCATTGCACAGTATAATTTGGAAACTATCTATGGTGAGAATGTTGCTGTTTTTATTCAATATTGAGAATCTATTTGTAAAATTCACTCCCACAGATTCCATTACCATAACATTAACCTGAAGCGTTTTGCTGACACTTTCAATCCCAAATACTTTGCTGTATGCAGAGCGAATACATTTGAGATGTTTTTGGTGAACCGCTGGTCCTGTGTTGTGGCACAAGGAGCGACTGAGTATAGCTGATGTCATGAACTCATCAAAGCACTCCTCTGACACTCACAAACTCTTATAGTTATGTCGGTTTTCACAGACGTGATGAAAAATGCAGAGAGAGACGCTGAGGTCTGATTTATATCTGCAGGAGAACCTGCTCATCTGTCTTATCAAATTTACAGCATCATACTACTAGGACTTCAAATATTCAGTCTAGATGTGTACTTTGGAGGTAATAAGAATGTATATGAAAATGTATATCGGCAAGTATAGCAAGTGGAAGTGCACTGCTCAGCAGTGAGATGGATGCATAGATGTGACGAATAAAATGTCTTAATATACTGCAACATATGTATGCAACTTAATAAGTAGTATACTAGTATGTTCCTAATGAGTAAAGCTGTCAACAAAAACAAATGTAAGGTGCATGGAAAAACCAAAACATGAAATCAGTGGTAGCCCTACTATTGCTGTAGAAAAATGAGAGCATAGCTGAATGTTTTTATCTGATACATTGAGCTGCATAGCACCATTAGCATTCTGAAAGAATAAGTGATTTAATAAAGGGTTGATTCTTTAGATGTAGTTGTAGCTTGTTCCCTAAAGAGGCACAATAGAAGCTTGTTTTGAGGTGAGAAACCTGAACTGACACAACCAGTGTTGTTTCTGCGTCTGTTTAATGAGTCCTGAAAGCTAGTCCTGTTCTAGCTCTTTTAATTTAAAGTTTAGAATGCTGGGAACTTATTGTATCTACTGGATGTCTACCCTGTTTACTGATTTCAGATGCAATTGGTTAAAAAAATAAAAATAATAATAGTTTGGGTTTTTTATTCCTTGTCACCTACCCCCTCTCCATCAATGCGTTCCAAGCTTCAATATTCTGCATAGTACACAATTTACTGAATTTATTCTTGTAGATTCATATTTTAGGTAAACAAGATTGCAGTTTTTACAGAGTTATGACTGTGTGATGTTCAGTTTTTCAGAGATACTACCACCCTCCAACACTTTCGAACAGAAGTGTAGATTTGCACCGGAGCGTGGATGCGTTAGTGGCGAACAGGAGCAGTGTAGCAGCCGGCTTCGCCTTGAACGCTTTCCCCGAATCCATCATTCACTGCAGTCGTGAGCGGCCATTGCTGTGTATGCTGCTGATGCTGGGCACTTTATGGATGGGCTACACCCTGTACCAATTCAAACGCAGGTAAGTACAGCACTGCAGCCATCCGTCATTCTGAGGTGCTTCTCAAACTGTTCACATCCCATAGTGATGCAGATTATGCACGAAAACGTTTTTCCGAGTAGAAACAGCAATACAGACAAACTGCAGCAATAAAACTCATTAAGACACATGTCTGTTTGGTCTACTGTTGTGGTAATTGCTTACTGTGTCAGGAACTGGCCTGAGATTGGGCACTGGGCCTTGCTGGGGCACATTGAACATTATTATTGGCTTGTTTGAAATATTAAAACCAAGCTGGGTATTACTGAAAGCATCATTATTCTTCAATAACACCGTGTTTGGAATGATTGGTGCAATATCTGAACTCTGAACATTGTAAAGCGCTTTGGGAGACCTTGGTCTGTAAAATGCGCTATGTAAATAGACATTACTTACTTACTTCAATGTTCAATAACTGTCCTATCCTTAATAAAAGGGAAAATTATACAGTATTTGCATAGAGTGGGAGTATAGCTTTTCTTCTTTCCACTCCATTTTGAGCTGAAGCTGTATTATTACAGTTGTAAATATATTGACACATGGTGGAACTTTTAAATATTGCTTATGTATATGTTAGCTATGCATGTGTATGTGGATATACAGTTGTCGGAAAGCATATAAATTAATACATGAACAATGAAATGAAAAGAACAAAAATCAAGGAATATATTGTGTTGGCTAGATACTTGCAAAAAGGGAAAACCAATAAGATTAAAAGTATTGATGCCATTCTCTTATTTAAGTATTTTTATTTCTTTAAAAAGGGAAATGCAATTTTGCTCAATAATAGACAATTACAAACAACAAAATCTTTAACATTAAACTAAGCATTTCATCTTTGTGTTTCGTACTGTTAGGGAATCAACAAAGTAAAACATGTTAGAGTAGAATGCATGCTGTTATCCTGTACTGAGCTTGGAAGCAGTGCATGGCCTGGTTAGTTCCTAGATGGGTGACCACTTGGAATATCCGGATTATGTGGATCTATTGTAAAACTGTCCTACGGCAAAACGTTCAGATAGCTTGAAACTTGTCCCACTTGTGGATAAATGTTCCCCTTTTTATCACACTTTATTCGCACTTGTGTTTTAACATTGTAGTCTGAAAAAGGAATTTATTGTATCTAATTCAATGTTGTTATTTTTTATGTATAAGGATTAGTAAGTATAGCTGTCTGTGTTTAAAAGTAAGGAGTCAACCCAAAAGTGTAAACACAATAGCTAAGTGAAGTAGATACCAGGAAAAACAACTTACAGGTATAATACTGTACGTATGTAATGTAAAAGCACTTGCCACCGCCGCCAAAAGTGTATGACATAATTATAAATGGCTGCTACAGTTTGAGAAGCCCTGACTGAGATAAATCACTGGAGGAAGTGTCCTTTGATGGGCGAGTGCACCAGAGTGAGGCCTTGACTCTAAAGACTGCCAGACTCCTCTCATGGGAACTTTCCAGACAGCCTTTTTACAAATCCCTTTTTCGTCAAAGCTTCTGTTCCCGTCTTTGATTTAATAAGCATTAAATATTCTACTTCTGATTGCTCCCAGTAATCAAATCAAGCTCAAAACTGGATTGAATTGTGTAAGCAAGAGGCGGACTGCGGTACTTAAGCAGTGTGAGGATTGCAGCCATTGTCCTTGTCTTGTCCACAGTAATTGTATTCTTGAATTATTTGTCTCTCTTTGTCTTTTTCTGCCAGTCCGTTCCTGCATGCCAAAGTGAGGGAGGTACTCTCGGACTGCGCCCTGCCCATCTCCGTGCTCATGTTCTCCTTCATCGGCTCCTACATCTTCAGCGACATTGAGCGTTAGTATCATTTATTGCCTTGCCGGACATTTAGTGGCCAAGTGAATTTAGTGCTGCGATATACCTGTACTCTGCTGCCGGTGCACCAGGGCAGAGAACAGCACACTCTAAGTGGACATTCTAGCTGGAAGGCAAGCATACGTTGCTGCCACAATAGGCATCATATATTGGCAGAAACAATCATTTTAACCGTGAGTTTGACATTGTAATGTTTTAAGTGACCTTTGCTTGACTTATTGAGTTACCAAAGACGGAGAAGCTTGAAGTTTCAAAAGTCATCTTCTTCACCTTAAACGTAGCTGCAAACCTCCCACTGGATGAATCTAAAAAGTGTCAAAAAGGGCGGACGTGTGAGACAGGGGGAGTGCTGACATCCTCAGACCAGGGACATAGTGGCCTCATATGTTTTTACACCTAAGAGTGCAAATGTCAAAACTAATGTTCACAGTTTGTATTTATATATTTCAATTGTGGACATGACAATACACAACATATTACATTTACATTATTTCAAAGTGCCGCTACACATGTTAATAATATGTATTATATATTTGCTGCCTTTTTGGTTGAGATGTTTGTACTATGGAGATTAGTTAGTACAAACATCAACATTAATTTGTGAATTTTAGTCTGTGAATACAAGGACACATGTAAATAAGCTATAGACTTGACATTGAACGGTGAAGTCAGTGTCACTGCTCATAAAACCTATTTGTTTGTAAAGCACTGGAGGCCACTTTGATACATACCATTAACATATGACTTACAAAAGTCCCATACGGTCAGAACTGATTGTTCAAGGTTGCGGTAGCACAACCATGAGTAAGACTAAATCTTTTTTTCGTTTTTTTTCAAATTATTTTTTATTGAACAACCCATACAGATGTATTACAACCATGTGTTTTTTCATATACTTTGTTCATTCTATGCTTGAGACGCGCAATGTTACGCTGCTTTCAAAATTAATCAGAAATATGATTTTTAATGTTTTAATGGTCTTTGGTGACTAGATCAGTACCACATGTCAACATCAGAAGGAGGCGCATCGTTTTATTGTTTTCTGTCTGCCGTCACAACAGCCCACAGAGACCATGAGGACAAACACGTACATCTGACTTTTTCTTGTATCTAGCAGTTATCTAGACTTCCCAGGGGCAGCAGCCACTCCTCGCCACACGCACCTGGTGTGTATGCATGCCACAAGCCGCAAGCCTACTTGGCTGCAGACAGACGCACAGCTCTCTGTGTATGGGACACAACAGTTCATGGATCTCACGATTCAGTTTAATTCACTAATCCATTGATTCATTGCTGTCGCAATGAAAAAAGTCATGCACATTTGCTTATTCATTTTGTAATTATTATTATACTACTTTACAATAATTAATAATGTGGGGGCGACAGTAGCTCAGTTGGTAGAGCATTGGCCTTTGGGCCTGAAGGTCGTGGGTTTGAACCCACCACGGGATCTACTCCAACTGCTCCCACTAATGTCTGCTGTTGTTGTGTCCTTGGGCAAGACACTAAACCCCACATTGCTGAAGCTCCTGCTGAAACACCAAGGCTGTGGCACCACTGATGTAACAGCCATCTTCCTGTGGACTCACCACCTGCAGAGGATCAGCGAGGGGCCGGTGCTATGAGCATTGGGTGGCAGCTCTCATTGCCCCCCGACCCAGCAATGGACTAATAAAGGGGCAGAAAATGAATGAATGAATAATTAATAATAATTAATTTAACAGTCAAACAGATTTCACAACTGTTAGAGTTTAAGGCACTCAAGTTATTTGTTTATCACAAAGGCCCTCATGTTCATCGATTCCTGGACCTGTGCTAATGATGGATATGTTACATGCTGTTTATTACAGTCTGCTTTGTGCATGCGCTCTTCCCAGTGCCTCTGAATCCAGAATCCACAAACCCGTGTGGGTGCGTATTGACAGAATCTCTTGCTTCACTTATTCAGCTGCTTTCTGCCTTGCAGCACAGTGGAGCATGTTGAGTTTTTTTTGTTGATAAACATGTTTAAACACAGCAGATTGAGGTGGTCAAAAGCTCCAGAGCAGATGACGGTTGAGTTATTTGATACTTTTGATAGAAAGTGTATTAGGGGTTTGAATGCTCAGTTCCGTAAATATAATAGTATCCCCACGGAATGCAACATTTGTGCATCATGGTACATGTATTGTTAAACCCTTATAAATCATAGAATGCATTTTAAAAAATATATAGTATTTGCTTAACAGCGAGCAAGCCAGGACAAGTTTTATTGTCAGAAAGTTGGAAACTTGCTTAAGGACATGAGGAGACTGGAATTGAACCAGCGGGAGTTCTATAATAAATCAATACTTTGACCCAGTTTCTTCATACCGTGATAATAATGAAGGGACGGTCAGTGTGAACTGTTCCGCTGTTGGTAGTATTTAATGCATGTCTAAAAGGAACAGTTCTCAAATGCTGAACCAAAGATTACTGACATGATTGAATGTCAATAATGTTGGTGAGAAAATAAATATTTAAGAGTTACAATGCACATGTCTCAGACCTGGTTACTGTAAATGGAATGATATCAATCGAAATCATAATTTTGTGAAATAATAGCGCACAGAGGCTAATGATGTTCTCTGGAAAAGCAGAAAGAAAAGAGAACACTAACTTTACACTTCCTACATGTTCCTTTGTTAAGTTTGCCATTAAGGCATGAGATAATAATCAATCGTGAAGTCCATGTGCTTTCTTCAGCACATCAGTCAGTCTTTGATGATTAACTTTGGGAGCATTTTGCCCTTTCTACAAACTATATCTGAATCTACACAACTGTCAAACCTCTAACGTCTAGTGTTGAACAACCGACACAGCGAAAGCCCTGAGGCTCTCACCTCACCTCTCACCCCCATGCAACATGCACAGGCATAGGGCTCTTCACAGCCTTTAATGAGTGATGAGCTGATATCTAAAAGCCCAAGTGCTGCACACAAACTTGTCCTGGGCTTGTGAGAAAAGATAATTTGTCAAACTGTTTTTATTTATTTATTCTTTTTTATCTTAAAATAACTCCTGTGTCATGCTCCTGCAGAAATGCTGCTTCAATGTGACAGTGAGTTTGAAGTCATACAAAAACCTTTTCTTGTCAGCTGCCATTTTGAAGTCAAGGAAGTGGATATTTAGAGATTGCCTGCCCAAGGGTTCAAGTCCATTTCCTGTTTACACCTTTATAGACTTCACATCACCACTGTCCAGACTAATGTCGGTGGATTTGCATTTTGGCCCGCATTAGACTCACCAGCCAGATGGATATTGCATAAATACTAACGCTTTGAAACCACTGCGTTCTTAGAAAATTCCCCTCCAATTCAGAGCTGAGAGCGATCATTACTGGAGGGTATATTATGCCATAAGTGAGCAATAAATGAACAAATAAGAATAGTAAAATCAGGAGGTGAGAAGTCACAGAACTCAGTGGACCTCCTTCCTACAATAATGATGAATAGACTAATGTCATATTCTTGATAGTTATTATTCCATCCATATTGCTACGGAAATCAAAAGACAGAATTGCATCTCTGATGATTTGAAACATTGGGGTCAGCCTGAGTTAGTTGGTATTGTTCCTACTGTTTCTTTATCAATGTCCTGCTCAATAAGACGGGAGATGGGCAGCATTTACTCCCGTATTGTTTAGTGTAAATTCAAGACTCCATTCAGAGTTGCCAAGGCAGCAGCTGTTCTCCAGGGATGGACTGGGAAACACATGGAGTCATTGCCAAACCCTCAAGAGAATCTAAATTCAACGGTCGAGCCAGTTTTATTCTCTCTCTGTCTCCAGAGAGAAAAGTCAAGAGTGCTATTATTGTATTGTAATTTTTTTAACTAAATGTAACCAAATGCAACCAATGTGGAATGTCTGTGCAGACTGAAATTTGCAATAAAAATACACTGCTCATTGGAGAGGATAGTGGTTTTCAAAACTAAAACTTATTACACAAGATTGGGTTTGATTAGTTTTAGATTGCTTGCTCAGTGCGCTCAGAGCTGTGTGTTGTTTAATATGGTGTTTCTGGGATATTCCTTTAAATCTATCATGTTTAGAATTGTAGGTGCATATGATACAATCAGGATATATCATCTAGCTTACTAACATTAACATTGTACAAGAAATAAGACATTTTAAAACTCATGTTATTTTCTTCTCTCCTTTTAACAGTTCCAGTGTTTAAAGTTCACAACCGGCCCATCTTCAACGTGGCTCCTTTTGAACGTCTGTCGGCTCTCAACGTGGTCAGTGCCATGGGACTTGGCTTTCTGTTGGCTCTGCTCATCTTTATCGACCAGAACATTGTTGTGTCGCTGACAAATGCACCAGAAAACAGGTAATGATCTTATTATCAAAACAATCACTTGGTATATCTATCAATCCAGGTGCAAAACTATGGGGGCAAAGTAAAACAGTGAAATAAATGTAGTGGTTTATTTCTAAAACACACTAACACAGTTCAGTGCAGCATTTGATCTTGTCCAACTTACACTTTTAGAAATTATACTGTCAGCTAATGGTTTTAATAATGCAGCTCCACAATTTATGAGCAGCTATTTAGCTAACAGAGGACATGTGTTTCCTCAGATGGTTCTCTTTCTAACGTTATTAGCATTTAGTGTGGAGGCCCACAAGGCAGCTGCCTCGGCCCTTTGCTGTAGACTAGTATTTTTTTAATGTAATAACACACGTGTTAGAAAATGAATTAGAGTATACGCTGAAGATAAAACCACAAGTGTTTCATGAGCTTGTGTGGATCAGAGCAATGTAATACAACATTACAACATTTAGGGCCCACTATTTGGTGGTGAACAACAAATTGAACTGGCCGTTCAAAAAACAAGTTGTTCATCCATGTTTAGTGTGTCTGTGATCGAAACATGTATCTTAAGAATTCATTATTAGAACAAATACATAAAGAGTTCACATTAGATCAAACAATACTACATACTACTACAAACTGTATATACAATCGATGCGCAAAACAATATAATAATAATTGGGCCATGTATCGTGAGATTTTGAATGAAAACCTCCTTCCATCAGCAAGGGCATTGAAGGCTGGGTCTTTCAGCAGTCTCCGGAACTCAACTCCAGAGAAACCAAATACCAAATACTTATTTTCCACCATAATTTGCAAATACATTCTTGTGATTTTCTGGATTATTATAGATAATAGGTATACCTATGATGAAAATTGTTCCATTTGAAAAAATGCTGTGTGCTGTGCTATTATGAATCGATGCTCTGACAATCACTGCAGTCTATGCATATGTAAATATATATTAATGTATGAATGTGATTATCAACTGATGGATTCAATATTGGGTTTACATAATCTTCAAATTTGTGCAACACGTTCTCAGATTCTAAATACATGTAGACGATATGTGTGTAATAAATTAGTTTAAAGGGGAGCTCGTCACTTTTTCATACATGCCCACTTATGATTCTGCTGAGAGTACAATATTCATATTAATATTACAATACTACTAAGAACTTTTCAATATGCCTGTCTCTGTCCTGGATTATGATCAGAGGATTTGGCTCTTGTAAAATGATAGTGCATTTAAGTTTATCCCTGTTTTTTCTCTATCAACAAATGTCAAAGTAGCAGAATTGTTCTTGATGATCTCTTTTGTATTTTCTGACTGTCGGAGATGTTTCATTTTCTTTGAATATATGTGGATAAAATATTAATTAATTAATTATTTTCTTATATTGTTACTCTTTTTTTTTTTTTTTTACACAAGTACTAATCCCAATACATACTATTACTGGAACTTGCGTAACATTTTCAATACGTTTGCCATATCTGGTGATGGCTGCGCAAGACGTCCAGAAATACCTTTGTGGGAACTAGCAGCTGAAGTTTCTGTTTTCTGTGCATACACTGGAGATAATGAGCCGCGACCAAGAATTTAAACAACGACATAAGCATTTTCGGAGTGTTTCAGTTTTAATTAGTGATATGGTCTCACTGCATGATTCTTCAAAAGGCTCCAAGCGTCCTCTCGCCACTGGATACACCGAGCTAGTTCCTAAGTATAGTCTTGTGTGTTAGAGGAAAGCTGATTCATGTAGCACAGTTTTCAATGTGTGAGTGTAATTATCACAGTCAGAGAGCCCCGAAGAAGGCAAGAGGGTCCTGGGTTGATTACACCTCCAGACTGGGCCTTTCTGTAAGGTATTTGCATGTTCTCCCCGTGTTTCCCCTACCACTAAAAACAAATACAATAGTTCAAGGTGAATCAGTGTGAGTGCAATGCAAATGCAAATTAGCTCATGCCTACAATCCAGAGAGGTATGTTCATTATTTTATTTTTAAATTTCTAAATTTTGAACCTGCACAATACATATTTTTACAAATTACAACGTAATAGACAAAACACTATCCCAACCAAATAACAATAAATAATAAATAAATTAACACCATTCTTCTCATTTACTGCTTCTTTTTCACCTCCAGACAACCCAGTAACACTCCATGCATTTAATAGTCATCCAGAGTTGCGGCTCTAAAATGTCAATGTCTTATTTTTTGAGATAATGAAGACTTCATTTTGTAACCATTTTATTGATCTGTTCAGCTGAAACCCACTAAACTGGGGTTGTGTCAAAACTATACGTTGCTTGTCTTTCCCAGTTAATTGTAAGTCACAGAGAGAATGGCTGCAGCTGCAAACACTTCAGGCTGTTCAGGCTTGCCTCAACTTAAAGATGTCAATATACAGCTATGAAAATACTATCTAAAATAAATGGAACTGTGATTTGGACACAAGTATTTTAATTAAAGAGGTTTTGGGTAATTTGACTACAGGAAGTCCATCACTATAGCAACCCAGCAGCATTCTAATTCACACGGTTTAGCTGTGGGCACGTTGGTACTCGATTGGCATGAAGTTTTTCTCAAACATTGCATTTCTGTTATTTCTTATTGTGAAATCATTATTTTTGCTGAGTGTTGTGCTCTCTCCCTTTGCCAACAAATCCTCAATGCTCGTGCTGAGAGTTTTATCACTGGTTTTAGAGAGTAAGAAAGTCCTTTTTGTGAAAAAAACAAAACAAATACATAGTCTGGCTGCCCATTTGTAACTGAACTGCTTTACGGTATTTAAATGAATGTATCCATCTGGAATTAAACAGATAAAGCTTTAATCAAATAATGAGACACTTTCATTGCATAGACATGATGATGCTTTGAAGGTAATTATCTTAAGTCGGCCTGTTGTTGTTGCATCATAAAAACATCATTATCATCATATGTTGTATAATAATACTCATCAACCTTTTTAAAAAGAAAGAGTTCCAACTGAAGCATTGAAAGAGATGCTATTAGTACTATTTCCAAGATATACAATAAAAGCAAAAGCCTGTGCACACTGCATGGTTACTCTCTGTGCTTGAATGTCACACTCAAGGGCAAGTGATGTTAAAAGCGTTGAGTGGATATTGTCTAAATAACATGAGCAAATCATATTTTTGAAGTAGCCCGATGAACTGTGCGGTATTGACTATATTTTTGTGTGTGTCGGAATTTTCTGTATTTTTTACATTACGTTATGTTAAATATTGAGACAGTGAATAGCCCTCAGTTCTTGTGATGAAGGGCACTGCTGACCTTAGGAACACCCTGCCCTTTCCATTTATGTTTGACCATGAACAGCCTGAGATCCATGTGAAATATGAGTGTTTGAAAACTGTCTCTCTGCCCTTCGTCGCATGGTCATCGGTCTGGGTGTTGTTTTGATGCATTTGCAGGGATGAGTGTCCGTG